>JAOPSE010000035.1:0-242446 GCA_029449295.1 Zea luxurians
ATCCCATCAGAACTCCGAAGTTAAGCGTGCTTGGGCGAGAGTAGTACTAGGATGGGTGACCTCCTGGGAAGTCCTCGTGTTGCATTCCTCTTTTTGGTTTTATTTTTGTTTGTTTTTCGAACACCAAACCATAGTAAAAATGGGTGACCGTCCTCGTGTTAAATTACCTTTTATTTGTTTTAAGGGGCGTTTTGGGCATTTTTCGGGTACTTTGTGCGGAGGAAGGATGTCCAGTGCCGTTGGCGAGCCGAGCGCGGAGGTGTGGGCATAAGAGGAAGGAGGACGCAGGATATGACGGATGCGATCATACCAGCACTAAAGCACCGGATCCGATCAGAACTCCGAAGTTAAGCGTGCTTGGGCGAGAGTAGTACTAGGATGGGTGACCTCCTGGGAAGTCCTCGTGTTGCATTCCTTTTTTTGGTTTTATTTTTGTTTGTTTTTCGAACACCAAACCATAGTAAAAATGGGTGACCGTCCTCGTGTTAAATTACCTTTTATTTGTTTTAAGGGGCGTTTTGGGCATTTTTCGGGTACTTTGTGCGGAGGAAGGATGTCCAGTGCCGTGGGCGAGCCGAGCGCGGAGGTGTGGGCATAAGAGGAAGGAGGACGCAGGATATGACGGATGCGATCATACCAGCACTAAAGCACCGGATCCCATTAGAACTCCGATGTTAAGCGTGCTTGGGCGAGAGTAGTACTAGGATGGGTGACCTCCTGGGAAGTCCTCGTGTTGCATTCCTTTTTTTGGTTTTATTTTTGTTTGTTTTTCGAACACCAAACCATAGTAAAAATGGGTGACCGTCCTCGTGTTAAATTACCTTTTATTTGTTTTAAGGGGCGTTTTGGGCATTTTTCGGGTACTTTGTGCGGAGGAAGGATGTCCAGTGCCGTGGGCGAGCCGAGCGCGGAGGTGTGGGCATAAGAGGAAGGAGGACGCAGGATATGACGGATGCGATCATACCAGCACTAAAGCACCGGATCCCATCAGAACTCCGAAGTTAAGCGTGCTTGGGCGAGAGTAGTACTAGGATGGGTGACCTCCTGGGAAGTCCTCGTGTTGCATTCCTTTTTTTGGTTTTATTTTTGTTAGTTTTTCGAACACCAAACCATAGTAAAAATGGGTGACCGTCCTCGTGTTAAATTACCTTTTATTTGTTTTAAGAGGCGTTTTGGGCATTTTTCGGGTACTTTGTGCGGAGGAAGGATGTCCAGTGCCGTGGGCGAGCCGAGCGCGGAGGTGTGGGCATAAGAGGAAGGAGGACGCAGGATATGACGGATGCGATCATACCAGCACTAAAGCACCGGATCCCATCAGAATTCCGAAGTTAAGCGTGCTTGGGCGAGAGTAGTACTAGGATGGGTGACCTCCAGGGAAGTCCTCGTGTTGCATTCCTTTTTTTGGTTTTATTTTTGTTTGTTTTTCGAACACCAAACCATAGTAAAAATGGGTGACCGTCCTCGTGTTAAATTACCTTTTATTTATTTTAAGGGGCGTTTGGGCATTTTTCGGGTACTTTGTGCGGGGGAAGGATGTCCAGTGCCGTGGGCGAGCCGAGCGCGGAGATGTGGGCATAAGAGGAAGGAGGACGCAGGATATGACGGATGTGATCATACCAGCACTAAAGCACCGGATCCCATCAGAACTCCGAAGTTAAGCGTGCTTGAGCGAGAGTAGTACTAGGATGGTTGACCTCTTGGGAAGTCCTCGTGTTGCATTCCTTTTTTTGGTTTTATTTTTGTTTGTTTTTCGAACACCAAACCATAGTAAAAATGGGTGACCGTTCTCGTGTTAAATTACCTTTTATTTGTTTTAAGGGGCGTTCTGGGCATTTTCAGGTACTTTGTGCGGAGGAAGGATGTCCAGTGCCGTGGGCGAGCCGACCGCGGAGGTGTGGGCATAAGAGGAAGGAGGACGCAGGATATGACGGATGTGATCATACCAGCACTAAAGCACCGGATCCCATCAGAACTCCGAAGTTAAGCGTGCTTGGCCGAGAGTAGTACTAGGATGGGTGACCTCCTGGGAAGTCCTCGTGTTGCATTCCGTTTTTTGGTTTTATTTTTGTTTGTTTTTCGAACACCAAACCATAGTAAAAATGGGTGACCGTACTCGTGTTAAATTACCTTTTATTTGTTTTAAGGGGCGTTTTGGGCATTTTTCGGGTACTTTGTGCGGAGGAAGGATGTCCAGTGCCGTGGGCGAGCCGAGCGCGGAGGTGTGGGCATAAGAGGAAGGAGGACGCAGGATATGACAGATGCGATCATACCAGCACTAAAGCACTGGATCCCATCAGAACTTCGAAGTTAAGCGTGCTTGGGCGAGAGTAGTACTAGGATGGGTGACCTCCTGGTAAGTCCTCGTGTTGCATTCCTTTTTTTGGTTTTATTTTTGTTTGTTTTTCGAACACCAAACCATAGTAAAAATGGGTGACCGTCCTCGTGTTAAATTACCTTTTATTTGTTTTAAGGGGCGTTTTGGGCATTTTTTGGGTACTTTGTGCGGAGGAAGGATGTCCAGTGCCGTGGGCGAGCCGAGGGAGGAGGTGTGGGCATAAGAGGAAGGAGGACGCAGGATATGACAGATGCGATCATAACAGCACTAAAGCACCAGATCCCATCAGAACTCCGAAGTTAAGCGTGCTTGGGCGAGAGTAGTACTAGGATGGGTGACCTCCTGGGAAGTTCTCGTGTTGCATTCCTTTTTTGGTTTTATTTTTGTTTGTTTTTCGAACACCAAACCATAGTAAAAATGGGTGACCGTCCTCGTGTTAAATTACCTTTTATTTGTTTTAAGGGGCGTTTTGGGCATTTTTCGGGTACTTTGTGCGGAGGAAGGATGTCCAGTGCCGTGGGCGAGCCGAGCACGGAGGTGTGGGCATAAGAGGAAGGAGGACGCAGGATATGACGGATGCGATCATACCAGCACTAAAGCACCGGATCCCATCAAAACTCTGAAGTTAAGCGTGCTTGGGCGAGAGTAGTACTAGGATGGGTGACCTCCTGGGTAGTCCTCGTGTTGCATTCCTTTTTTTGGTTTTATTTTTGTTTGTTTTTCGAACACCAAACCATAGTAAAAATGGGTGACCGTCCTCGTGTTAAATTACCTTTTATTTGTTTTAAGGGGCGTTTTGGGCATTTTTTGGGTACTTTGTGCGGAGGAAGGATGTCCAGTGCCGTGGGCGAGCCGAGCGCGGAGGTGTGGGCATAAGAGGAAGGAGGACGCAGGATATGACGGATGCGATCATACCAGCACTAAAGCACCGAATCCCATCAGATCTCTGAAGTTAAGCGTGCTTGGGCGAGAGTAGTACTAGGATGGGTGACCTCCTGGGAAGTCCTCGTGTTGCATTCCTTTTTTTGGTTTTATTTTTGTTTGTTTTTCGAACACAAGACCATAGTAAAAATGGGTGACCGTCCTCGTGTTAAATTACCTTTTAGTTGTTTTAAGGGGCGTTTTGGGCATTTTTCGGGTACTTTGTGCGGAGGAAGGATGTCCAGTGCCGTGGGCGAGCCGAGCGCGGAGGTGTGGGCATAAGAGGAAGGAGGACGCATGATATGACGGATGCGATCATACCAGCACTAAAGCACCGGATCCCATCAGGACTCCGAAGTTAAGCGTGCTTGGGCGAGAGTAGTACTTGGATGGGTGACCTTCTGGGAAGTCCTCATGTTGTGCATTCCTTTTTTTGGTTTTATTTTTGTTTGTTTTTTGAACACCAAACCATAGTAAAAATGGGTGACCGTCCTCGTGTTAAATTACCTTTTATTTGTTTTAAGGGGCGTTTTGGGCATTTTTCGGGTACTTTGTGCGGAGGAAGGATGTCCAGTGCCGTGGGCGAGCCGAGCGCGGAGGTGTGGGCATAATAGGAAGCAGGACGCAAGATATGACGGATGCGATCATACCAGCACTAAAGCACCGGATCCCATCAGAACTCCGAAGTTAAGCGTGCTTGGGCGAGAGTAGTACTAGGATGGGTGATCTCCTGGGAAGTCCTCGTGTTGCATTCCTTTTTTTGGTTTTATTTTTGTTTGTTTTTCGAACACCAAACCATAGTAAAAATGGGTGACCGTCCTCATGTTAAATTACCTTTTATTTGCTTTAAGGGGCGTTTTGGGCATTTTTCCGGGTACTTTGTGCGGAGGAAGGATGTCCAGTGCAGTGGTCGAGCCGAGCGCGGAGGTGTGGGCATAAGAGGAAGGAGGACGCAGGATATGACGAATGCGATCATACTAGCACTAAAGCACCGGATTCCATCAGAACTCCGAAGTTAAGCGTGCTTGGGCGAGAGTAGTACTAGGATGGGTGACCTCCTGGGAAGTCCTCGTGTTGCATTCCTTTTTTTGGTTTTATTTTTGTTTGTTTTTCGAACACCAAACCATAGTAAAAATGGGTGACCGTCCTCGTGTTAAATTACCTTTTATTTGTTTTAAGGGGCGTTTTGGGCATTTTTCGGATACTTTGTGCGGAGGAAGGATGTCCAGTGCCGTGGGCGAGCCGAGCGCGGAGGTGTGGGCATAAGAGGAAGGAGGACACATGATATGACGAATGCGATCATACCAGCACTAAAGCATCGGATCCCATCAGAACTCCAAAGTTAAGCGTGCTTGGGCGAGAGTAGTACTAGGATGGGTGACCTCCTGGGAAGTCCTCGTGTTGCATTCCTTTTTTGGTTTTATTTTTGTTTGTTTTTCGAACACCAAACCATAATAAAAATGGGTGACCGTCCTCGTGTTAAATTACCTTTTATTTGTTTTAAGGGGCGTTTTGGGCATTTTTTGGGTACTTTGTGCGGAGGAAGGATGTCTAGTGCCGTGGGTGAGCCGAGCGCGGAGGTGTGGGCATAAGAGGAAGGAGGACGCAGGATATGACGGATGTGATCATACCAGGACTAAAGCACCGAATCCGATCAGAACTCCGAAGTTAAGCGTGCTTGGGCGAGAGTAGTACTAGGATGGGTGACCTCCTGGGAAGTCCTCGTGTTGCATTCCTCTTTTTGGTTTTATTTTTGTTTGTTTTTCGAACACCAAACCATAGTAAAAAAGGGTGACCGTCCTCGTGTTAAATTACCTTTTATTTGTTTTAAGGGGCGTTTTGGGCATTTTTCGGGTACTTTGTGCGAAGGAAGGATGTCCAGTGCCGTTGGCGAGCCGAGCGCGGAGGTGTGGGCATAAGAGGAAGGAGGACGCAGGATATGACAGATGCGATCATACCAGCACTAAAGCACCGGATTCGATCAGAACTCCGAAGTTAAGTGTGTTTGGGCAAGAGTAGTACTAGGATGGGTGACCTCCTGGGAAGTCCTCGTGTTGCATTCCTTTTTTTGGTTTTATTTTTGTTTGTTTTTCGAACACCAAACCATAGTAAAAATGGGTGACCGTCCTCGTGTTAAATTACCTTTTATTTGTTTTAAGGGGCGTTTTGGGCATTTTTCGGGTACTTTGTGCGGAGGAAGGATGTCCAGTGCCGTGGGCGAGCCGAGCGGGGAGGTGTGGGCATAAGAGGAAGGAGGACGCATGATATGACGGATGCGATCATACCAGCACTAAAGCACTGGATCCCATCAGAACTCCTAAGTTAAGCGTGCTTGGGCGAGAGTAGTACTAGGATGGGTGACCTCTTGGGAAGTCCTCGTGTTGCATTCCGTTTTTTGGTTTTATTTTTGTTTGTTTTTCGAACACCAAACCATAGTAAAAATGGGTGACCGTCCTCGTGTTAAATTACCTTTTATTTGTTTTAAGGGGCGTTTTGGGCATTTTTCGGGTACTTTGTGCGGAGGAAGGATGTCCAGTGCCGTGGGCGAGCCGAGCGCGGAGGTGTGGGCATAAGAGGAAGGATGACGCAGGATATGACGGATGCGATTATACCAGCACTAAAGCACCGGATCCCATCAGAACTCTGAAGTTAAGCGTGCTTGGGCGAGAGTAGTACTAGGATGGGATACCTCTTGGGAAGTCCTCGTGTTGCATTCCTTTTTTTGGTTTTATTTTTGTTTGTTTTTCGAACACCAAACCATAGTAAAAATGGGTGACCGTCCTCGTGTTAAATTACCTTTTATTTGTTTTAAGGGGCGTTTTGGGCATTTTTCGGGTACTTTGTGCGGAGGAAGGATGTCCAGTGCCGTGGGCGAGCCGAGCGCGGAGGTGTGGGCATAAGAGGAAGGAGGACGCAGGATATGACGGATGCGATCATACCAGCACTAAAGCACCGGATCCCATCAGGACTCCGAAGTTAAGCGTGCTTGGGCGAGAGTAGTACTAGGATGGGTGACCTTCTGGAAAGTCCTCATGTTGTGCATTCCTTTTTTTGGTTTTATTTTTGTTTGTTTTTCGAACACCAAACCATAGTAAAAATGGGTGACCGTCCTCGTGTTAAATTACCTTTTATTTGTTTTAAGGGGCGTTTTGGGCATTTTTCGGGTACTTTGTGCGGAGAAAGGATGTCCAGTGCCGTGGGCGAGCCGAGCGCGGAGGTGTGGGCATAATAGGAAGGAGGACGCAAGATATGACGGATGCGATCATACCAGCACTAAAGCACTGGATCCCATCAGAACTCCGAAGTTAAGCGTGCTTGGGCGAGAGTAGTACTAGGATGGGTGACCTCCTGGAAAGTCCTCGTGTTGCATTCCTTTTTTTGGTTTTATTTTTGTTTGTTTTTCGAACATCAAACCATAGTAAAAATGGGTGACCGTCCTCGTGTTAAATTACCTTTTATTTGTTTTAAGGGGCGTTTTGGGCATTTTTCGGGTACTTTGTGCGGAGGAAGGATGTCCAGTGCTGTGGGCGAGCCGAGCGCGGAGGTGTGGGCATAAGAGGAAGGAGGACGCAGGATATGACGGATGCGATCATACCAGCACTAAAGCACCGGATCCCATCAGAACTTTGAAGTTAAGCGTGCTTGGGCGAGAGTAGTACTAGGATGGGTGACCTCCTGGGAAGTCCTCGTGTTGCATTTCCTTTTTTTGGTTTTATTTTTGTTTGTTTTTCGAACACCAAACCATAGTAAAAATGGGTGACCGTCCTCGTGTTAAATTACCTTTTATTTGTTTTAAGGGGCGTTTTGGGCATTTTTCGGGTACTTTGTGCGGAGGAAGGATGTCCAGTGCCGTGGGCGAGCCGAGCGCGGAGGTGTGGGCATAAGAGGAAGGAGGACGCAGGATATGACGGATGCGATCATACCAGCACTAAAGCACCGGATCCCATCAGAACTCCGAAGTTTAGCGTGCTTGGGCGAAAGTAGTACTAGGATGGGTGACCTTCCTGGGAAGTCCTCATGTTGTGCATTCCTTTTTTGGTTTTATTTTTGTTTGTTTTTCGAACACCAAACCATAGTAAAAATGGGTGACCGTCCTCGTGTTAAATTACCTTTTATTTGTTTTAAGGGGCGTTTTGGGCATTTTTCGGGTACTTTGTGCGGAGGAAGGATGTCCAGTGCCGTGGGCGAGCCGAGCGCGGAGGTGTGGGCATAAGAGGAAGGAGGACGCAGGATATGACGGATGCGATCATACCAGCACTAAAGCACCGGATCCCATCAGGACTCCGAAGTTAAGCGTGCTTGGGCGAGAGTAGTACTAGGATGGGTGACCTTCTGGAAAGTCCTCATGTTGTGCATTCCTTTTTTTGGTTTTATTTTTGTTTGTTTTTCGAACACCAAACCATAGTAAAAATGGGTGACCGTCCTCGTGTTAAATTACCTTTTATTTGTTTTAAGGGGCGTTTTGGGCATTTTTCGGGTACTTTGTGCGGAGAAAGGATGTCCAGTGCCGTGGGCGAGCCGAGCGCGGAGGTGTGGGCATAATAGGAAGGAGGACGCAAGATATGACGGATGCGATCATACCAGCACTAAAGCACTGGATCCCATCAGAACTCCGAAGTTAAGCGTGCTTGGGCGAGAGTAGTACTAGGATGGGTGACCTCCTGGAAAGTCCTCGTGTTGCATTCCTTTTTTTGGTTTTATTTTTGTTTGTTTTTCGAACATCAAACCATAGTAAAAATGGGTGACCGTCCTCGTGTTAAATTACCTTTTATTTGTTTTAAGGGGCGTTTTGGGCATTTTTTGGGTACTTTGTGCGGAGGAAGGATGTCCAGTGCTGTGGGCGAGCCGAGCGCGGAGGTGTGGGCATAAGAGGAAGGAGGACGCAGGATATGATGGATGCGATCATACCAGCACTAAAGCACCGGATCCCATCAGAACTTTGAAGTTAAGCGTGCTTGGGCGAGAGTAGTACTAGGATGGGTGACCTCCTGGGAAGTCCTCGTGTTGCATTTCTTTTTTTGGTTTTATTTTTGTTTGTTTTTCGAACACCAAACCATAGTAAAAATGGGTGACCGTCCTCGTGTTAAATTACCTTTTATTTGTTTTAAGGGGCGTTTTGGGCATTTTTCGGGTACTTTGTGCGGAGGAAGGATGTCCAGTGCCGTGGGCGAGCCGAGCGCGGAGGTGTGGGCATAAGAGGAAGGAGGACGCAGGATATGACGGATGCGATCATACCAGCACTAAAGCACCGGATCCCATCAGAACTCCGAAGTTTAGCGTGCTTGGGCGAAAGTAGTACTAGGATGGGTGACCTTCTGGGAAGTCCTCATGTTGTGCATTCCTTTTTTGGTTTTATTTTTGTTTGTTTTTCGAACACCAAACCATAGTAAAAATGGGTGACCGTCCTCGTGTTAAATTACCTTTTATTTGTTTTAAGGGGCGTTTTGGGCATTTTTCGGGTACTTTGTGCGGAGGAAGGATGTCCAGTGCCGTGGGCGAGCCGAGCGCGGAGGTGTGGGCATAATAGGAAGGAGGACGCAAGATATGACGGATGCGATCATACCAGCACTAAAGCACCGGATCCCATCAGAACTCCGAAGTTAAGCGTGCTTGGGCGAGAGTAGTACTAGGATGGGTCACCACCTGGGAAGTCCTCGTGTTGCATTCCTTTTTTTGGTTTTATTTTTGTTTGTTTTTCGAACACCAAACCACAGTAAAAATGGGTGACCGTCCTCGTGTTAAATTACCTTTTATTTGTTTTAAGGGGCGTTTTGGGCATTTTTCGGGTACTTTGTGCGGAGGAAGATTGTCCAGTGCCGTGGGCGAGCCGAGCGCGGAGGTGTGGGCATAAGAGGAAGGAGGACGCAGGATATGACGGATGCGATCATACTAGCACTAAAGCACCGGATCCCATCAGAACTCCGAAGTTAACCGTGCTTGGGCGAGAGTAGTACTAGGATGGGGGTGACCTCCTATGAAGTCCTCGTGTTGCATTCCTTTTTTTGGTTTTATTTTTGTTTGTTTTTCGAACACCAAACCATAGTAAAAATGGGTGACCGTCCTCGTGTTAAATTACCTTTTATTTGTTTTAAGGAGCGTTTTGGGCATTTTTCGGGTACTTTGTGCGGAGGAAGGATGTCCAGTGTCGTGGGCGAGCCGAGCGCGGAGGTGTGGGCATAAGAGGAAGTGAAAGGGAAATGTGCCCTTGGGCCATTTCTAAGTATTTTGGTGATTTAGTGCCCAACACAGGTGCCTAATTGTAAAATGGTGGACAAAGTAAAAATCAAGGATAAAGGTATGTTTCTAAGCTTTAGTACATTGGTTTTGAGTACTAATATACTTGTCTAAGTGTTAGAAACAGAAAGTAGAAGAAAAGAGGAGACAAAGACTTGGCTGTGTGCAGCCAAGACTCAGTTCGGTCTGGAGCACCGGACTGTCCGGTGTGCACCGGACAGTGTCCAGTGCGCCAGGCTGGCTCGGAGCGAACAGGCTGCTCTCGGGAATTTGCCGACGGCGTACGGCTAAAATTCACCGGACTGTCCGGTGTGCACCGGACTGTCCGGTGAGCCAACAGTCGGCCGGGCCAACGGTCGGCCGCGCAATCTGCGTGGGACACGTGGCCGAGCCAACGGTCGGAAGACGGCACCGGACTGTCCGGTGTGCACCGGACATGTCCGGTGCGCCAACGGCTCCAGATCTGCCAACGGTCTGCAACGGTCGGCTTCGCTGTTTAAGGAAACAAATCGGGCACCGGACAGTGTCCGGTGTGCACCGGACTGTCCGGTGCCCCCGACGACAGAAGGCAGGGATAGCCTTCTAGATTTGCTCTCAACGGCTCCTAGCTGCCTTGGGGCTATAAAAGGGGCCCCTAGGCGCATGGAGGAGACACACAAGCAACCTTTGAGCATTCTTGATCATCCACACTCAGTCTTTGCGCATCCGTTTGTCATTCTAAGTGAATCGAGCTTCGTTCTAGTGAGAACTTTGAGATAGTCTTGTGAGCTCGATTCTTGGCCGTGTGTGTGCGCGTTTCGCTGTGGATTTGTGTGTGTTGCTTCCCTCCCTTACTCTGTGCTTTTTGTGATCATATACTTGTAAGGGCAAGAGACTCCAATTTGTGGAGATTCCTTGCAAACGGGATAGTGAAAGGCAAAACAAAACACCGTGGTATTCAAGTGGGTCTTTGGACCGCTTGAGAGGGGTTGATTGCAACCCTCGTCCGTTGGGACGCCACAACGTGGAGTAGGCAAGCGTTGGTCTTGGCCGAACCACGGGATAAACCACTGTGTCACCTCTGTGCTTGATCTCTTGTGGTATTGTGTTTTGTTGAGACTTCTCTTTAGCCACTTGGCAATCATTGTGCTAACACTTAACAAGTTTTTGTGGCTTAAGTTTTTAGTCTATTCAGGATCACCTATTCACCCCCCCCTCTAGGTGCTCTCAATTGGTATCGGAGCCGTTCTCTTCACAAAGGGACTAACCGCCCGAAGAGATGGATCCTAAGGGGAAGGGTATCGTGATCAACGACAAAGAGAAGGAATCCTTCGTCAACGAGCCAAAGGACGATAAGCCTACCGACTCCGGCTCGGGTCAAAGACGGAAGGAAGGGAAGAAGAAGAAGACAAGGCGCATCAAGGAGATCGTCTACTACGACAGCGATGAGTCTACTTCTTCCCAAAAAGACGACCACAGCGACTACGAGAGAAGGAAACCGGTTAATTCGAACTTTTCTTTTGACTACTCTCGTATTCCGCAAAGTTCAAATTCACATTTGCTCTCCATTCCACTCGGCAAGCCCCCACACTTTGATGGAGAGGACTACGGATTTTGGAGCCACAAAATGCGTAGTCACCTATTCTCTCTCCATCCTAGTATTTGGGAGATTGTAGAGAGTGGAATGCACTTTGATAGTTCGGATAGTCCCATGTTCATTAATGAACAAATTCATAAGAATGCACAAGCTACTACTGTTCTTCTAGCTTCCTTGTGCAGGGATGAATACCATAAAGTGAGCGGCTTGGATAACGCCAAGCAAATCTGGGACACCCTCAAAATTTCTCATGAGGGGAACGACGTCACCTTGCTCGCCAAGATGGAGTTGGTGGAGGGAGAGCTTGGACGGTTTGCGATGATAAGGGGCGAGGAGCCGACGCAAACATACAACCGGCTCAAGACCCTTATCAACAAGATAAGGAGCTACGGGAGCACGCGATGGACGGACCACGACGTCGTCCGCCTAATGCTAAGGTCATTTACCGTTCTTGATCCTCATTTGGTGAACAATATACGTGAAAATCCCAGGTACACCAAGATGTCGCCCGAAGAAGTTCTTGGGAAATTCGTTAGCGGGCGAATGATGATCAAGGAGGCGAGGTATGTGGACGACGCCTTGAATGGTCCGATCAATGAGCCGCAACCCCTTGCTCTCAAGGCAACACGAAGCAAGGAGGCGCTACCTAGCAAGGTGGCACAAATTGAGGCGGCCGGACTCAATGATGAAGAGATGGCTCTCATCATCAAGAGATTCAAGACGGCGCTAAATGGTCGCAAGGGGCAGCCAAGCAAGACCAAGACAAAGGGGAAGCGCTCATGCTTCAAATGCGGTAAGCTTGGTCATTTTATCGCTAACTGTCCCGATAATGAAAGTGACCAGGAAAAGGGGAACAAAAGAGAGAAGAAGAAGCAATACAAGAAGGCAAAGGGCGAGGCACATCTAGGAAAGGAGTGGGACTCGGATTGCTCCTCCTCCGACTCCGACAATGAAGGACTCGCTGCCACCGCCTTCAACAAGTCTTCCCTCTTCCCCAACGAGCGTCTCACATGCCTTATGGCAAGGGAGAAGAAGGTGAGTACTCAAGACTTCACTTATGCTTCTTCTAGTGATAGTGAGACTAGTGATGATGATGACATAGATTATTCATGCTTGTTCAAGGGCTTAGATAGATCTAAGATAGATAAAATTAATGAGTTGATCGATGCTTTGAATGATAAGAATAGATTACTAGAAAAACAAGAGGATCTTTTATATGAGGAGCATGATAAATTTGTTAGTGCACAAAATTCTCTTGCTCTAGAAATTAAAAGAAATGAAGTGCTTTCTAGTGAATTATCTTCCTGTCATGAAACCATTGCTACCTTAAGAAGTGTTAATAATGATTTAAGTGCTAAACTAGAAGTAGCTAGTAAATCAAATTCCTGTGTTGAACATGTTGAAATTTGTACTAGGTGTAAGGATTTTGATGTTAATGCTTGTAGTGAACACTTAGTGTCAATTTCAAAACTAAATGATGAAGTGGCTAGTCTTAATGCCCAACTTAAGACTAGCAAGAGTGAAGTTGATAAAATAAAATTTGCAAGGGATGCCTACACGATTGGTAGACACCCCTCAATTAAGGATGGTCTTGGCTTCAAGAGAGAGGCCAAGAACTTAACAAGCCATAAGGCTCCCATTCCCGCCAAGGAGAAAGGGAAGGCCCCTATGGCCAGTAGCGCTAAAAAGAACCATGCTTTTATGTATAATGATAGGAGACATGCTAGAAATGCTTATAATGATTTTGATTCACATGTTTATGATTCTCATGCCATGTTTGCTTCTAATTCTTCCTATAAACATGATAGAGATATGTGTAGGAGAAATGTTGTGCATATGCCTAGGAGAAATTTTGCTCATGTTCCTAGAAAAGTTGTGAACAAACCTTCTACCATTTATTATGCTTGCAATGCTCCCTTTGCTATTTGTAGAAAGGGTAAGAAGGTAATTGCTAGGAAGTTAGGGGCAAGATGCAAGGGAGATAAAACTTGCATTTGGGTCCCTAAGGACATTTGTGCTAACCTTGCAGGACCCAACATGAGTTGGGTACCTAAGACCCAAGCCTAAATTTGCCTTGCAGGTTTATGCATCCGGGGGATCAAGCTGGATTATCGACAGCGGATGCACAAACCATATGACGGGGGAGAAGAAGATGTTCACCTCCTACGTCAAAAATAAGGATTCTCAAGATTCAATTATATTCGGTGATGGGAATCAAGGCAAGGTAAAAGGGTTAGGTAAAATTGCAATTTCTAATGAGCACTCAATCTCTAATGTGTTTTTAGTAGAGTCTCTTGGTTACAATTTGCTATCTGTTAGCCAATTATGCAATATGGGGTACAACTGTTTATTTACAAACGTAGATGTGTCTGTCTTTAGAAGATGTGATGGTTCACTAGCTTTTAAGGGTGTACTAGACGGCAAGCTTTACTTAGTTGATTTTGCAAAAGATGAGGCCGGTCTAGATGCATGCTTAATGGCTAAGACTTGCATGGGCTGGCTGTGGCATCACCGCTTAGCACATGTGGGGATGAAGAACCTCCACAAGCTTCTAAAGGGAGAACACGTGATAGGTCTAACCAATGTTTATTTCGAAAAAGATAGACCTTGTGCAGCTTGTCAAGCAGGTAAACAAGCGGGAGGAGCGCATCACAGCAAGAATGTGATGACCACGTCAAGACCTCTGGAGCTGCTGCATATGGACCTTTTCGGACCCGTCGCCTATCTAAGCATAGGAGGGAGTAAGTATGGTTTAGTTATTGTTGATGACTTTTCCCGCTTCACTTGGGTGTTCTTTTTGCAGGATAAGTCTGAAACACAAGGGACCCTCAAGCGCTTCCTCAGGAGAGCTCAAAATGAGTTTGAGCTCAAGGTGAAGAAGATAAGGAGCGACAACGGGTCCGAATTCAAGAACCTTCAAGTGGAGGAATTTCTTGAGGAGGAAGGGATCAAGCACGAGTTCTCCGCTCCCTACACACCACAACAAAATGGTGTGGTAGAGAGGAAGAACAGGACGCTAATCGATATGGCGAGGACGATGCTTGGAGAGTTCAAGACCCCCGAGTGCTTTTGGTCGGAAGCTATGAACACGGCTTGCCACGCCATCAACAGGGTCTACCTTCACCGCCTCCTCAAGAAGACGTCATATGAGCTGCTAACCGGTAACAAACCCAATGTATCGTACTTTCGTGTATTTGGGAGCAAATGCTACATTCTAGTGAAGAAGGGTAGAAATTCTAAGTTTGCTCCCAAAGCTGTAGAAGGGTTTTTATTAGGTTATGATTCAAATACAAAGGCGTATAGGGTCTTCAACAAATCATCGGGTTTGGTTGAAGTCTCTAGCGACGTTGTATTTGATGAGACTAATGGCTCTCCAAGAGAGCAAGTTGTTGATTGTGATGATGTAGATGAAGAAGATGTTCCGACGGCCGCTATACGAACCATGGCGATTGGAGACATTCGGCCACAGGAACAAGATGAACGAGATCAACCTTCTTCCTCAACAACGGTGCATCCCCCAACTCAAGACAATGAACAGATTCATCAACAGGAGGCGTGTGATCAAGGGGGAGCGCAAGATGATCATGTGATGGAGGAAGAAGCGCAACCGGTACCTCCAACCCAAGTTCGAGCGATGATTCAAAGGGATCATCCCGTCGACCAAATTCTGGGTGACATTAGCAAGGGAGTAACTACTCGGTCTCGACTAGTTAATTTTTGTGAACATTACTCTTTTGTCTCCTCTATTGAGCCTTTCAGGGTAGAGGAGGCCTTGCTAGATCCGGATTGGGTGTTGGCCATGCAGGAGGAACTAAACAACCTCAAGCGCAATGAAGTTTGGACGCTGGTGCCTCGTCCCAAGCAAAATGTTGTGGGAACCAAGTGGGTGTTCCGCAACAAACAGGACGAGCACGGGGTGGTGACGAGGAACAAGGCTCGACTTGTGGCAAAAGGTTATGCCCAAGTCGCAGGTTTGGACTTTGAGGAGACTTTTGCTCCTGTGGCTAGGCTAGAATCAATTCGTATCTTGCTAGCATATGCCGCTCACCATTCTTTCAGGTTGTACCAAATGGATGTGAAGAGCTCTTTCCTCAACGGGCCAATAAAGGAGGAGGTGTACATGGAGCAACCCCCTGGCTTCGAGGATGAACGGTACCCCGACCACGTGTGTAAGCTCTCTAAGGCGCTCTATGGACTTAAACAAGCCCCAAGAGCATGGTATGAATGCCTTAGAGATTTCTTAATTGCTAATGCTTTCAAGGTTAGGAAAGCCGATCCAACTCTTTTCACTAAGACATGTGATGGTGACTTGTTTGTGTGCCAAATTTATGTCGATGACATAATATTTGGTTCTACTAATCAAAAGTCTTGTGAAGAGTTTAGCAGGGTGATGACGCAGAAATTCGAGATGTCGATGATGGGCGAGTTGAACTACTTCCTTGGGTTCCAAGTGAAGCAACTCAAGGACGGCACCTTCATCTCCCAAACAAAGTACACGCAAGACTTACTGAAGCGGTTTGGGATGAAGGACGCCAAGCCCGCAAAGACTCCGATGGGGACCGACGGACACACCGACCTCAACAAAGGAGGTAAGTCCGTTGATCAAAAAGCATACCGGTCCATGATAGGTTCTTTGCTTTACTTATGTGCTAGTAGACCGGATATTATGCTTAGCGTATGCATGTGTGCTAGATTTCAATCCGATCCTAAGGAGTGTCACTTGGTGGCGGTGAAGCGAATTCTTAGATATTTAGTCGCTACGCCTTGCTTCGGGATCTGGTATCCAAAGGGGTCTAACTTTGACTTGATTGGGTACTCAGATTCCGACTATGCTGGATGTAAGGTTGATAGGAAGAGTACTTCGGGGACGTGCCAATTCTTAGGTAGGTCCCTGGTGTCATGGAACTCTAAGAAACAAACATCCGTTGCCCTATCCACCGCTGAGGCCGAGTACGTTGCCGCAGGACAGTGTTGTGCGCAACTACTTTGGATGAGGCAAACCCTCAGGGACTTTGGCTACAATCTGAGCAAAGTCCCACTCCTATGTGACAATGAGAGTGCTATCCGAATAGCGGAAAATCCTGTTGAGCACAGCCGCACAAAGCACATTGACATCCGGCATCACTTTCTGAGAGACCACCAGCAAAAGGGAGATATCGAGGTGTTTCATATTAGCACCGAGAACCAGCTAGCCGATATCTTTACCAAGCCTCTAGATGAGAAGACCTTTTGCAGGCTGCGTAGTGAGCTTAATATCTTAGATTCGCGGAACTTGGATTGAATTGTAGCATATATGTGTTTATGCCTTTGATCATGTTCATTCTGCATTTTGTTACTTATTGTGGTGCTCAAGTTGTACAAACACTCCCTGGACCTCACAAGTCCGTTGCAAAGTGATGCACATGTTTAGGGGGAGATGTGTTACAACTTGACCCTTTTTGACTAACCATATGTTTGAGTTTGCTTGTTTTAGTCACAAAGGAGAATTGAAAGGGAAAAGGTGGACTCGGACCATAAAAGACTTCCACTGCACTCCGAAGAGAGGGTAATTCATTCCAAGTCCATCTCATGAACTCTTATTGCCATTTGCTCTGAGTTGAAGATTTTGGTGAGGCAATGGGGTTAAAGGGCCAAGATTGATTCCGTTTTGGTGCTTGATGCCAAAGGGGGAGAAAATAAAGGCCAAAGCAATAAATGGATCAGCTACCACTTGAGAAATTTGAAAATAGTAGAGTAGAGCTTTTGGTTTGTCAAAACTCTTTTTGTTGTCTCTCTTATCAAAGTTGGCTTCTCAAAGTTGGCTTCTTGTGGGGAGAAGTAGTAATTATGGGAAAAAGGGGGAGTTTTTTGAAATCTTTGATCAATCTCTTTTGGAATGACTCTCTTTATGCTTCAACATGTGTGTTTGACTTAGAGATAGAGATTTGAGTTTGATTTGCAAAAAACAAACCAAGTGGTGGCATAGAGTGATCCATATATGTCAAAATAATTTGAGTTATTATTTGAAGCGTTTTTGTACTTGTTCTACTTGCTTTATGTTGTGTTGGCATAAATCACCAAAAAGGGGGAGATTGAAAGGGAAATGTGCCCTTGGGCCATTTCTAAGTATTTTGGTGATTTAGTGCCCAACACAGGTGCCTAATTGTAAAATGGTGGACAAAGTAAAAATCAAGGATAAAGGTATGTTTCTAAGCTTTAGTACATTGGTTTTGAGTACTAATATACTTGTCTAAGTGTTAGAAACAGAAAGTAGAAGAAAAGAGGAGACAAAGACTTGGCTGTGTGCAGCCAAGACTCAGTTCGGTCTGGAGCACCGGACTGTCCGGTGTGCACCGGACAGTGTCCGGTGCGCCAGGCTGGCTCGGAGCGAACTGGCTGCTCTCGGGAATTTGCCGACGGCGTACGGCTAAAATTCACCGGACTGTCCGGTGTGCACCGGACTGTCCGGTGAGCCAACAGTCGGCCGGGCCAACGGTCGGCCGCGCAATCTGCGCGGGACACGTGGCCGAGCCAACGGTCGGAAGACGGCACCGGACATGTCCGGTGCGCCAACGGCTCCAGATCTGCCAACGGTCTGCAACGGTCGGCTTCGCTGTTTAAGGAAACAAATCGGGCACCGGACAGTGTCCGGTGTGCACCGGACTGTCCGGTGCCCCCGACGACAGAAGGCAGGGATAGCCTTCTAGATTTGCTCTCAACGGCTCCTAGCTGCCTTGGGGCTATAAAAGGGGCCCCTAGGCGCATGGAGGAGATACACAAGCAACCTTTGAGCATTCTTGATCATCCACACTCAGTCTTTGCGCATCCGTTTGTCATTCTAAGTGAATCGAGCTTCGTTCTAGTGAGAACTTTGAGATAGTCTTGTGAGCTCGATTCTTGGCCGTGTGTGTGCGCGTTTCGCTGTGGATTTGTGTGTGTTGCTTCCCTCCCTTACTCTGTGCTTTTTGTGATCATATACTTGTAAGGGCAAGAGACTCCAATTTGTGGAGATTCCTTGCAAACGGGATAGTGAAAGGCAAAACAAAACACCGTGGTATTCAAGTGGGTCTTTGGACCGCTTGAGAGGGGTTGATTGCAACCCTCGTCCGTTGGGATGCCACAACGTGGAGTAGGCAAGCGTTGGTCTTGGCCGAACCACGGGATAAACCACTGTGTCACCTCTGTGCTTGATCTCTTGTGGTATTGTGTTTTGTTGAGACTTCTCTTTAGCCACTTGGCAATCATTGTGCTAACACTTAACAAGTTTTTGTGGCTTAAGTTTTTAGTCTATTCAGGATCACCTATTCACCCCCCCCTCTAGGTGCTCTCAGGAAGGAGGACGCAGCATATGACGGATGCGATCATACCAGCACTAAAGCACCGGATCCCATCAGAACTCCGAAGTTAAGCGTGCTTGGGCGAGAGTAGTACTAGGATGGGTGACCTCCTGGGAAGTCCTCGTGTTGCATTCCTTTTTTTGGTTTTATTTTTTTTGTTTTTCGAACACCAAACCATAGTAAAAATGGGTTACCGTCCTCGTGTTAAATTACCTTTTATTTGTTTTAACGGGCGTTTTGGGCATTTTTCGGGTACTTTGTGCGGAGGAAGGATGTCTAGTGCCGTGGGCGAGCCGAGCGCGGAGGTGTGGGCATAAGAGGAAGGAGGACGCAGGATATGACGGATGCGATCATACCAGCACTAAAGCACCGGATCCCATCAGAACTCCGAAGTTAAGCGTGCTTGGGCGAGAGTAGTACTAGGATGGGGTGACCTCCTATGAAGTCCTCGTGTTGCATTCCTTTTTTTGGTTTTATTTTTGTTTGTTTTTCGAACACCAAACCACAGTAAAAATGGGTGACCGTCCTCGTGTTAAATTACCTTTTATTTGTTTTAAGGGGCGTTTTGGGCATTTTTCCGGGTACTTTGTGCGGAGGAAGGATGTCCAGTGCCGTGGGCGAGCCGAGCACGGAGGTGTGGGCATAAGAGGAAGGAGGACGCAGGATATGACGGATGCGATCATACCAGCACTAAAGCACCGGATCCCATCAGAACTCCGAAGTTAAGCGTGCTTGGGCGAGAGTAGTACTAGGATGGGTGACCTCTTAGGAAGTCCTCGTGTTGCATTCCTTTTTTTGGTTTTATTTTTGTTTGTTTTTCGAACACCAAACCATAGTAAAAATGGGTGACCGTCCTCGTGTTAAATTACCTTTTATTTGTTTTAAGGGGCGTTTTGGGCATTTTTCGGGTACTTTGTGCGGAGGAAGGATGTCCAGTGCCGTGGGCGAGCCGAGCGCGGAGGTGTGGGCATAATAGGAAGGAGGACGCAGGATATGACGGATGCGATCATACCAGCACTAAAGCACCGGATCCCATCAGAACTCCGAAGTTAAGCGTGCTTGGGCTAGAGTA
Organism: Zea luxurians; assembly: GCA_029449295.1. Lineage (NCBI taxonomy): Eukaryota > Viridiplantae > Streptophyta > Magnoliopsida > Poales > Poaceae > Zea > Zea luxurians. The sequence continues at coordinate 19,455 of JAOPSE010000035.1, forward strand.
GTACTAGGATGGGTGACCTCCTGGGAAGTCCTCGTGTTGTACATTCCTTTTTTGGTTTTATTTTTGTTTGTTTTTCGACACCAAACCATAGTAAAAATGGGTGACCGTTCTCGTGTCAAATTACCTTTTATTTGTTTTAAGGGGTGTTTTGGGCATTTTTCGGGTACTTTGTGCGGAGGAAGAATGTTCAGTGCCGTGGGCGAGCCGAGCGCGGAGGTGTGGGCATAAGAGGAAGCAGGACGCAAGATATGACGGATGCGATCATACCAGCACTAAAGCACCGGATCCCATCAGAACTCCGAAGTTAAGCGTGCTTGGGCGAGAGTAGTACTAGGATGGGTGACCTCCTGCGAAGTCCTCGTGTTGCATTCCTTTTTTTGGTTTTATTTTTGTTTGTTTTTCGAACACCAAACCACTAGTAAAAATCGGTGACCGTCCTCGTGTTAAATTACCTTATATTTGTTGTAAGGGGCGTTTTGGGCATTTTTCCGGATACTTTGTGCGGAGGAAGGATGTCCAGTGCCGTGGGCGAGCCGAGCGCGGTAGGTGTGGGCATAAGAGGAAGGAGGACGCAGGATATGACGGATGCGATCATACCTAGCACTAAAGCACCGGATCCCATCAGAACTCCTAAGTTAAGCGTGCTTGGGCGAGAGTAGTACTAGGATGGGTGACCTCCTGGAAAGTCCTCGTTTTGCATTCCTTTTTTTGGATTTATTTTTGTTTGTTTTTCGAACACCAAACCATAGTAAAAATGGGTGACCGTCCTCGTGTTAAATTACCTTTTATTTATTTTAAGGGGCGTTTTGGGCATTTTTTGGGTACTTTGTGCGGAGGAAGGATGTCCAGTGCCGTGGGTGAGCCGAGCGCGGAGGTGTGGGCATAAGAGGAAGGAGGACGCAAGATATGACGGATGTGATTATAACAGCACTAAAGCACCGGATCCCATCAGAACTCCGAAGTTAAGCGTGCTTGGGCGAGAGTAGTACTAGGATGGGGTGCTTGGGCGAGAGTAGTACTAGGATGGGTGACCTCCTGGGAAGTCCTCGTGTTGCATTCCATTTTTTGGTTTTATTTTTTTTTTGTTTTTCGAACACCAAACCATAGTAAAAATGGGTTACCGTCCTCGTGTTAAATTACCTTTTATTTGTTTTAACGGGCGTTTTGGGCATTTTTCGGGTACTTTGTGTGGAGGAAGGATGTCCAGTGCCGTGGGCGAGCCGAGCGCGGAGGTGTGGGCATAAGAGGAAGGAGGACGCAGGATATGACGGATGCGATCATACCAGCACTAAAGCACCGGATCCCATCAGAACTCCGAAGTTAAGCGTGCTTGGGCGAGAGTAGTACTAGGATGGGTGACCTCCTGGGAAGTCCTCGTGTTGCATTCCTTTTTTTGGTTTTATTTTTGTTTGTTTTTCGAACACCAAACCATAGTAAAAATGGGTGACCGTCCTCGTGTTAAATTACCTTTTATTTGTTTTAAGGGGCGTTTTGGGCATTTTTCGGGTACTTTGTGCGGAGGAAGGATGTCCAGTGCCGTGGGCGAGCCGAGCGCGGAGGTGTGGGCATAAGAGGAAGGAGGACGCAGGATATGACGGATGCGATCATACCAGCACTAAAGCACCGGATCCCATCAGAACTCCGAAGTTAAGCGTGCTTGGGCGAGAGTAGTACTAGGATGGGTGACCTCCTGGGAAGTCCTCGTGTTGCATTCCTTTTTTTGGTTTTATTTTTGTTTGTTTTTCGAACACCAAACCATAGTAAAAATGGGTGACCGTCCTCGTGTTAAATTACCTTTTATTTGTTTTAAGGGGCGTTTTGGGCATTTTTCGGGTACTTTGTGCGGAGGAAGGATGTCCAGTGCCGTGGGCGAGCCGAGCGCGGAGGTGTGGGCATAAGAGGAAGGAGGACGCAGGATATGACGGATGCGATCATACCAGCACTAAAGCACCGGATCCCATCAGAACTCCGAAGTTAAGCGTGCTTGGGCGAGAGTAGTACTAGGATGGGTGACCTCCTGGGAAGTCCTCGTGTTGCATTCCTTTTTTTGGTTTTATTTTTGTTTGTTTTTCGAACACCAAACCATAGTAAAAATGGGTGACCGTCCTCGTGTTAAATTACCTTTTATTTGTTTTAAGGGGCGTTTTGGGCATTTTTCGGGTACTTTGTGCGGAGGAAGGATGTCCAGTGCCGTGGGCGAGCCGAGCGCGGAGGTGTGGGCATAAGAGGAAGGAGGACGCAGGATATGACGGATGCGATCATACCAGCACTAAAGCACCGGATCCCATCAGAACTCCGAAGTTAAGCGTGCTTGGGCGAGAGTAGTACTAGGATGGGTGACCTCCTGGGAAGTCCTCGTGTTGCATTCCTTTTTTTGGTTTTATTTTTGTTTGTTTTTCGAACACCAAACCATAGTAAAAATGGGTGACCGTCCTCGTGTTAAATTACCTTTTATTTGTTTTAAGGGGCGTTTTGGGCATTTTTCGGGTACTTTGTGCGGAGGAAGGATGTCCAGTGCCGTGGGCGAGCCGAGCGCGGAGGTGTGGGCATAAGAGGAAGGAGGACGCAGGATATGACGGATGCGATCATACCAGCACTAAAGCACCGGATCCCATCAGAACTCCGAAGTTAAGCGTGCTTGGGCGAGAGTAGTACTAGGATGGGTGACCTCCTGGGAAGTCCTCGTGTTGCATTCCTTTTTTTGGTTTTATTTTTGTTTGTTTTTCGAACACCAAACCATAGTAAAAATGGGTGACCGTCCTCGTGTTAAATTACCTTTTATTTGTTTTAAGGGGCGTTTTGGGCATTTTTCGGGTACTTTGTGCGGAGGAAGGATGTCCAGTGCCGTGGGCGAGCCGAGCGCGGAGGTGTGGGCATAAGAGGAAGGAGGACGCAGGATATGACGGATGCGATCATACCAGCACTAAAGCACCGGATCCCATCAGAACTCCGAAGTTAAGCGTGCTTGGGCGAGAGTAGTACTAGGATGGGTGACCTCCTGGGAAGTCCTCGTGTTGCATTCCTTTTTTTGGTTTTATTTTTGTTTGTTTTTCGAACACCAAACCATAGTAAAAATGGGTGACCGTCCTCGTGTTAAATTACCTTTTATTTGTTTTAAGGGGCGTTTTGGGCATTTTTCGGGTACTTTGTGCGGAGGAAGGATGTCCAGTGCCGTGGGCGAGCCGAGCGCGGAGGTGTGGGCATAAGAGGAAGGAGGACGCAGGATATGACGGATGCGATCATACCAGCACTAAAGCACCGGATCCCATCAGAACTCCGAAGTTAAGCGTGCTTGGGCGAGAGTAGTACTAGGATGGGTGACCTCCTGGGAAGTCCTCGTGTTGCATTCCTTTTTTTGGTTTTATTTTTGTTTGTTTTTCGAACACCAAACCATAGTAAAAATGGGTGACCGTCCTCGTGTTAAATTACCTTTTATTTGTTTTAAGGGGCGTTTTGGGCATTTTTCGGGTACTTTGTGCGGAGGAAGGATGTCCAGTGCCGTGGGCGAGCCGAGCGCGGAGGTGTGGGCATAAGAGGAAGGAGGACGCAGGATATGACGGATGCGATCATACCAGCACTAAAGCACCGGATCCCATCAGAACTCCGAAGTTAAGCGTGCTTGGGCGAGAGTAGTACTAGGATGGGTGACCTCCTGGGAAGTCCTCGTGTTGCATTCCTTTTTTTGGTTTTATTTTTGTTTGTTTTTCGAACACCAAACCATAGTAAAAATGGGTGACCGTCCTCGTGTTAAATTACCTTTTATTTGTTTTAAGGGGCGTTTTGGGCATTTTTCGGGTACTTTGTGCGGAGGAAGGATGTCCAGTGCCGTGGGCGAGCCGAGCGCGGAGGTGTGGGCATAAGAGGAAGGAGGACGCAGGATATGACGGATGCGATCATACCAGCACTAAAGCACCGGATCCCATCAGAACTCCGAAGTTAAGCGTGCTTGGGCGAGAGTAGTACTAGGATGGGTGACCTCCTGGGAAGTCCTCGTGTTGCATTCCTTTTTTTGGTTTTATTTTTGTTTGTTTTTCGAACACCAAACCATAGTAAAAATGGGTGACCGTCCTCGTGTTAAATTACCTTTTATTTGTTTTAAGGGGCGTTTTGGGCATTTTTCGGGTACTTTGTGCGGAGGAAGGATGTCCAGTGCCGTGGGCGAGCCGAGCGCGGAGGTGTGGGCATAAGAGGAAGGAGGACGCAGGATATGACGGATGCGATCATACCAGCACTAAAGCACCGGATCCCATCAGAACTCCGAAGTTAAGCGTGCTTGGGCGAGAGTAGTACTAGGATGGGTGACCTCCTGGGAAGTCCTCGTGTTGCATTCCTTTTTTTGGTTTTATTTTTGTTTGTTTTTCGAACACCAAACCATAGTAAAAATGGGTGACCGTCCTCGTGTTAAATTACCTTTTATTTGTTTTAAGGGGCGTTTTGGGCATTTTTCGGGTACTTTGTGCGGAGGAAGGATGTCCAGTGCCGTGGGCGAGCCGAGCGCGGAGGTGTGGGCATAAGAGGAAGGAGGACGCAGGATATGACGGATGCGATCATACCAGCACTAAAGCACCGGATCCCATCAGAACTCCGAAGTTAAGCGTGCTTGGGCGAGAGTAGTACTAGGATGGGTGACCTCCTGGGAAGTCCTCGTGTTGCATTCCTTTTTTTGGTTTTATTTTTGTTTGTTTTTCGAACACCAAACCATAGTAAAAATGGGTGACCGTCCTCGTGTTAAATTACCTTTTATTTGTTTTAAGGGGCGTTTTGGGCATTTTTCGGGTACTTTGTGCGGAGGAAGGATGTCCAGTGCCGTGGGCGAGCCGAGCGCGGAGGTGTGGGCATAAGAGGAAGGAGGACGCAGGATATGACGGATGCGATCATACCAGCACTAAAGCACCGGATCCCATCAGAACTCCGAAGTTAAGCGTGCTTGGGCGAGAGTAGTACTAGGATGGGTGACCTCCTGGGAAGTCCTCGTGTTGCATTCCTTTTTTTGGTTTTATTTTTGTTTGTTTTTCGAACACCAAACCATAGTAAAAATGGGTGACCGTCCTCGTGTTAAATTACCTTTTATTTGTTTTAAGGGGCGTTTTGGGCATTTTTCGGGTACTTTGTGCGGAGGAAGGATGTCCAGTGCCGTGGGCGAGCCGAGCGCGGAGGTGTGGGCATAAGAGGAAGGAGGACGCAGGATATGACGGATGCGATCATACCAGCACTAAAGCACCGGATCCCATCAGAACTCCGAAGTTAAGCGTGCTTGGGCGAGAGTAGTACTAGGATGGGTGACCTCCTGGGAAGTCCTCGTGTTGCATTCCTTTTTTTGGTTTTATTTTTGTTTGTTTTTCGAACACCAAACCATAGTAAAAATGGGTGACCGTCCTCGTGTTAAATTACCTTTTATTTGTTTTAAGGGGCGTTTTGGGCATTTTTCGGGTACTTTGTGCGGAGGAAGGATGTCCAGTGCCGTGGGCGAGCCGAGCGCGGAGGTGTGGGCATAAGAGGAAGGAGGACGCAGGATATGACGGATGCGATCATACCAGCACTAAAGCACCGGATCCCATCAGAACTCCGAAGTTAAGCGTGCTTGGGCGAGAGTAGTACTAGGATGGGTGACCTCCTGGGAAGTCCTCGTGTTGCATTCCTTTTTTTGGTTTTATTTTTGTTTGTTTTTCGAACACCAAACCATAGTAAAAATGGGTGACCGTCCTCGTGTTAAATTACCTTTTATTTGTTTTAAGGGGCGTTTTGGGCATTTTTCGGGTACTTTGTGCGGAGGAAGGATGTCCAGTGCCGTGGGCGAGCCGAGCGCGGAGGTGTGGGCATAAGAGGAAGGAGGACGCAGGATATGACGGATGCGATCATACCAGCACTAAAGCACCGGATCCCATCAGAACTCCGAAGTTAAGCGTGCTTGGGCGAGAGTAGTACTAGGATGGGTGACCTCCTGGGAAGTCCTCGTGTTGCATTCCTTTTTTTGGTTTTATTTTTGTTTGTTTTTCGAACACCAAACCATAGTAAAAATGGGTGACCGTCCTCGTGTTAAATTACCTTTTATTTGTTTTAAGGGGCGTTTTGGGCATTTTTCGGGTACTTTGTGCGGAGGAAGGATGTCCAGTGCCGTGGGCGAGCCGAGCGCGGAGGTGTGGGCATAAGAGGAAGGAGGACGCAGGATATGACGGATGCGATCATACCAGCACTAAAGCACCGGATCCCATCAGAACTCCGAAGTTAAGCGTGCTTGGGCGAGAGTAGTACTAGGATGGGTGACCTCCTGGGAAGTCCTCGTGTTGCATTCCTTTTTTTGGTTTTATTTTTGTTTGTTTTTCGAACACCAAACCATAGTAAAAATGGGTGACCGTCCTCGTGTTAAATTACCTTTTATTTGTTTTAAGGGGCGTTTTGGGCATTTTTCGGGTACTTTGTGCGGAGGAAGGATGTCCAGTGCCGTGGGCGAGCCGAGCGCGGAGGTGTGGGCATAAGAGGAAGGAGGACGCAGGATATGACGGATGCGATCATACCAGCACTAAAGCACCGGATCCCATCAGAACTCCGAAGTTAAGCGTGCTTGGGCGAGAGTAGTACTAGGATGGGTGACCTCCTGGGAAGTCCTCGTGTTGCATTCCTTTTTTTGGTTTTATTTTTGTTTGTTTTTCGAACACCAAACCATAGTAAAAATGGGTGACCGTCCTCGTGTTAAATTACCTTTTATTTGTTTTAAGGGGCGTTTTGGGCATTTTTCGGGTACTTTGTGCGGAGGAAGGATGTCCAGTGCCGTGGGCGAGCCGAGCGCGGAGGTGTGGGCATAAGAGGAAGGAGGACGCAGGATATGACGGATGCGATCATACCAGCACTAAAGCACCGGATCCCATCAGAACTCCGAAGTTAAGCGTGCTTGGGCGAGAGTAGTACTAGGATGGGTGACCTCCTGGGAAGTCCTCGTGTTGCATTCCTTTTTTTGGTTTTATTTTTGTTTGTTTTTCGAACACCAAACCATAGTAAAAATGGGTGACCGTCCTCGTGTTAAATTACCTTTTATTTGTTTTAAGGGGCGTTTTGGGCATTTTTCGGGTACTTTGTGCGGAGGAAGGATGTCCAGTGCCGTGGGCGAGCCGAGCGCGGAGGTGTGGGCATAAGAGGAAGGAGGACGCAGGATATGACGGATGCGATCATACCAGCACTAAAGCACCGGATCCCATCAGAACTCCGAAGTTAAGCGTGCTTGGGCGAGAGTAGTACTAGGATGGGTGACCTCCTGGGAAGTCCTCGTGTTGCATTCCTTTTTTTGGTTTTATTTTTGTTTGTTTTTCGAACACCAAACCATAGTAAAAATGGGTGACCGTCCTCGTGTTAAATTACCTTTTATTTGTTTTAAGGGGCGTTTTGGGCATTTTTCGGGTACTTTGTGCGGAGGAAGGATGTCCAGTGCCGTGGGCGAGCCGAGCGCGGAGGTGTGGGCATAAGAGGAAGGAGGACGCAGGATATGACGGATGCGATCATACCAGCACTAAAGCACCGGATCCCATCAGAACTCCGAAGTTAAGCGTGCTTGGGCGAGAGTAGTACTAGGATGGGTGACCTCCTGGGAAGTCCTCGTGTTGCATTCCTTTTTTTGGTTTTATTTTTGTTTGTTTTTCGAACACCAAACCATAGTAAAAATGGGTGACCGTCCTCGTGTTAAATTACCTTTTATTTGTTTTAAGGGGCGTTTTGGGCATTTTTCGGGTACTTTGTGCGGAGGAAGGATGTCCAGTGCCGTGGGCGAGCCGAGCGCGGAGGTGTGGGCATAAGAGGAAGGAGGACGCAGGATATGACGGATGCGATCATACCAGCACTAAAGCACCGGATCCCATCAGAACTCCGAAGTTAAGCGTGCTTGGGCGAGAGTAGTACTAGGATGGGTGACCTCCTGGGAAGTCCTCGTGTTGCATTCCTTTTTTTGGTTTTATTTTTGTTTGTTTTTCGAACACCAAACCATAGTAAAAATGGGTGACCGTCCTCGTGTTAAATTACCTTTTATTTGTTTTAAGGGGCGTTTTGGGCATTTTTCGGGTACTTTGTGCGGAGGAAGGATGTCCAGTGCCGTGGGCGAGCCGAGCGCGGAGGTGTGGGCATAAGAGGAAGGAGGACGCAGGATATGACGGATGCGATCATACCAGCACTAAAGCACCGGATCCCATCAGAACTCCGAAGTTAAGCGTGCTTGGGCGAGAGTAGTACTAGGATGGGTGACCTCCTGGGAAGTCCTCGTGTTGCATTCCTTTTTTTGGTTTTATTTTTGTTTGTTTTTCGAACACCAAACCATAGTAAAAATGGGTGACCGTCCTCGTGTTAAATTACCTTTTATTTGTTTTAAGGGGCGTTTTGGGCATTTTTCGGGTACTTTGTGCGGAGGAAGGATGTCCAGTGCCGTGGGCGAGCCGAGCGCGGAGGTGTGGGCATAAGAGGAAGGAGGACGCAGGATATGACGGATGCGATCATACCAGCACTAAAGCACCGGATCCCATCAGAACTCCGAAGTTAAGCGTGCTTGGGCGAGAGTAGTACTAGGATGGGTGACCTCCTGGGAAGTCCTCGTGTTGCATTCCTTTTTTTGGTTTTATTTTTGTTTGTTTTTCGAACACCAAACCATAGTAAAAATGGGTGACCGTCCTCGTGTTAAATTACCTTTTATTTGTTTTAAGGGGCGTTTTGGGCATTTTTCGGGTACTTTGTGCGGAGGAAGGATGTCCAGTGCCGTGGGCGAGCCGAGCGCGGAGGTGTGGGCATAAGAGGAAGGAGGACGCAGGATATGACGGATGCGATCATACCAGCACTAAAGCACCGGATCCCATCAGAACTCCGAAGTTAAGCGTGCTTGGGCGAGAGTAGTACTAGGATGGGTGACCTCCTGGGAAGTCCTCGTGTTGCATTCCTTTTTTTGGTTTTATTTTTGTTTGTTTTTCGAACACCAAACCATAGTAAAAATGGGTGACCGTCCTCGTGTTAAATTACCTTTTATTTGTTTTAAGGGGCGTTTTGGGCATTTTTCGGGTACTTTGTGCGGAGGAAGGATGTCCAGTGCCGTGGGCGAGCCGAGCGCGGAGGTGTGGGCATAAGAGGAAGGAGGACGCAGGATATGACGGATGCGATCATACCAGCACTAAAGCACCGGATCCCATCAGAACTCCGAAGTTAAGCGTGCTTGGGCGAGAGTAGTACTAGGATGGGTGACCTCCTGGGAAGTCCTCGTGTTGCATTCCTTTTTTTGGTTTTATTTTTGTTTGTTTTTCGAACACCAAACCATAGTAAAAATGGGTGACCGTCCTCGTGTTAAATTACCTTTTATTTGTTTTAAGGGGCGTTTTGGGCATTTTTCGGGTACTTTGTGCGGAGGAAGGATGTCCAGTGCCGTGGGCGAGCCGAGCGCGGAGGTGTGGGCATAAGAGGAAGGAGGACGCAGGATATGACGGATGCGATCATACCAGCACTAAAGCACCGGATCCCATCAGAACTCCGAAGTTAAGCGTGCTTGGGCGAGAGTAGTACTAGGATGGGTGACCTCCTGGGAAGTCCTCGTGTTGCATTCCTTTTTTTGGTTTTATTTTTGTTTGTTTTTCGAACACCAAACCATAGTAAAAATGGGTGACCGTCCTCGTGTTAAATTACCTTTTATTTGTTTTAAGGGGCGTTTTGGGCATTTTTCGGGTACTTTGTGCGGAGGAAGGATGTCCAGTGCCGTGGGCGAGCCGAGCGCGGAGGTGTGGGCATAAGAGGAAGGAGGACGCAGGATATGACGGATGCGATCATACCAGCACTAAAGCACCGGATCCCATCAGAACTCCGAAGTTAAGCGTGCTTGGGCGAGAGTAGTACTAGGATGGGTGACCTCCTGGGAAGTCCTCGTGTTGCATTCCTTTTTTTGGTTTTATTTTTGTTTGTTTTTCGAACACCAAACCATAGTAAAAATGGGTGACCGTCCTCGTGTTAAATTACCTTTTATTTGTTTTAAGGGGCGTTTTGGGCATTTTTCGGGTACTTTGTGCGGAGGAAGGATGTCCAGTGCCGTGGGCGAGCCGAGCGCGGAGGTGTGGGCATAAGAGGAAGGAGGACGCAGGATATGACGGATGCGATCATACCAGCACTAAAGCACCGGATCCCATCAGAACTCCGAAGTTAAGCGTGCTTGGGCGAGAGTAGTACTAGGATGGGTGACCTCCTGGGAAGTCCTCGTGTTGCATTCCTTTTTTTGGTTTTATTTTTGTTTGTTTTTCGAACACCAAACCATAGTAAAAATGGGTGACCGTCCTCGTGTTAAATTACCTTTTATTTGTTTTAAGGGGCGTTTTGGGCATTTTTCGGGTACTTTGTGCGGAGGAAGGATGTCCAGTGCCGTGGGCGAGCCGAGCGCGGAGGTGTGGGCATAAGAGGAAGGAGGACGCAGGATATGACGGATGCGATCATACCAGCACTAAAGCACCGGATCCCATCAGAACTCCGAAGTTAAGCGTGCTTGGGCGAGAGTAGTACTAGGATGGGTGACCTCCTGGGAAGTCCTCGTGTTGCATTCCTTTTTTTGGTTTTATTTTTGTTTGTTTTTCGAACACCAAACCATAGTAAAAATGGGTGACCGTCCTCGTGTTAAATTACCTTTTATTTGTTTTAAGGGGCGTTTTGGGCATTTTTCGGGTACTTTGTGCGGAGGAAGGATGTCCAGTGCCGTGGGCGAGCCGAGCGCGGAGGTGTGGGCATAAGAGGAAGGAGGACGCAGGATATGACGGATGCGATCATACCAGCACTAAAGCACCGGATCCCATCAGAACTCCGAAGTTAAGCGTGCTTGGGCGAGAGTAGTACTAGGATGGGTGACCTCCTGGGAAGTCCTCGTGTTGCATTCCTTTTTTTGGTTTTATTTTTGTTTGTTTTTCGAACACCAAACCATAGTAAAAATGGGTGACCGTCCTCGTGTTAAATTACCTTTTATTTGTTTTAAGGGGCGTTTTGGGCATTTTTCGGGTACTTTGTGCGGAGGAAGGATGTCCAGTGCCGTGGGCGAGCCGAGCGCGGAGGTGTGGGCATAAGAGGAAGGAGGACGCAGGATATGACGGATGCGATCATACCAGCACTAAAGCACCGGATCCCATCAGAACTCCGAAGTTAAGCGTGCTTGGGCGAGAGTAGTACTAGGATGGGTGACCTCCTGGGAAGTCCTCGTGTTGCATTCCTTTTTTTGGTTTTATTTTTGTTTGTTTTTCGAACACCAAACCATAGTAAAAATGGGTGACCGTCCTCGTGTTAAATTACCTTTTATTTGTTTTAAGGGGCGTTTTGGGCATTTTTCGGGTACTTTGTGCGGAGGAAGGATGTCCAGTGCCGTGGGCGAGCCGAGCGCGGAGGTGTGGGCATAAGAGGAAGGAGGACGCAGGATATGACGGATGCGATCATACCAGCACTAAAGCACCGGATCCCATCAGAACTCCGAAGTTAAGCGTGCTTGGGCGAGAGTAGTACTAGGATGGGTGACCTCCTGGGAAGTCCTCGTGTTGCATTCCTTTTTTTGGTTTTATTTTTGTTTGTTTTTCGAACACCAAACCATAGTAAAAATGGGTGACCGTCCTCGTGTTAAATTACCTTTTATTTGTTTTAAGGGGCGTTTTGGGCATTTTTCGGGTACTTTGTGCGGAGGAAGGATGTCCAGTGCCGTGGGCGAGCCGAGCGCGGAGGTGTGGGCATAAGAGGAAGGAGGACGCAGGATATGACGGATGCGATCATACCAGCACTAAAGCACCGGATCCCATCAGAACTCCGAAGTTAAGCGTGCTTGGGCGAGAGTAGTACTAGGATGGGTGACCTCCTGGGAAGTCCTCGTGTTGCATTCCTTTTTTTGGTTTTATTTTTGTTTGTTTTTCGAACACCAAACCATAGTAAAAATGGGTGACCGTCCTCGTGTTAAATTACCTTTTATTTGTTTTAAGGGGCGTTTTGGGCATTTTTCGGGTACTTTGTGCGGAGGAAGGATGTCCAGTGCCGTGGGCGAGCCGAGCGCGGAGGTGTGGGCATAAGAGGAAGGAGGACGCAGGATATGACGGATGCGATCATACCAGCACTAAAGCACCGGATCCCATCAGAACTCCGAAGTTAAGCGTGCTTGGGCGAGAGTAGTACTAGGATGGGTGACCTCCTGGGAAGTCCTCGTGTTGCATTCCTTTTTTTGGTTTTATTTTTGTTTGTTTTTCGAACACCAAACCATAGTAAAAATGGGTGACCGTCCTCGTGTTAAATTACCTTTTATTTGTTTTAAGGGGCGTTTTGGGCATTTTTCGGGTACTTTGTGCGGAGGAAGGATGTCCAGTGCCGTGGGCGAGCCGAGCGCGGAGGTGTGGGCATAAGAGGAAGGAGGACGCAGGATATGACGGATGCGATCATACCAGCACTAAAGCACCGGATCCCATCAGAACTCCGAAGTTAAGCGTGCTTGGGCGAGAGTAGTACTAGGATGGGTGACCTCCTGGGAAGTCCTCGTGTTGCATTCCTTTTTTTGGTTTTATTTTTGTTTGTTTTTCGAACACCAAACCATAGTAAAAATGGGTGACCGTCCTCGTGTTAAATTACCTTTTATTTGTTTTAAGGGGCGTTTTGGGCATTTTTCGGGTACTTTGTGCGGAGGAAGGATGTCCAGTGCCGTGGGCGAGCCGAGCGCGGAGGTGTGGGCATAAGAGGAAGGAGGACGCAGGATATGACGGATGCGATCATACCAGCACTAAAGCACCGGATCCCATCAGAACTCCGAAGTTAAGCGTGCTTGGGCGAGAGTAGTACTAGGATGGGTGACCTCCTGGGAAGTCCTCGTGTTGCATTCCTTTTTTTTGGTTTTATTTTTGTTTGTTTTTCGAACACCAAACCATAGTAAAAATGGGTGACCGTCCTCGTGTTAAATTACCTTTTATTTGTTTTAAGGGGCGTTTTGGGCATTTTTCGGGTACTTTGTGCGGAGGAAGGATGTCCAGTGCCGTGGGCGAGCCGAGCGCGGAGGTGTGGGCATAAGAGGAAGGAGGACGCAGGATATGACGGATGCGATCATACCAGCACTAAAGCACCGGATCCCATCAGAACTCCGAAGTTAAGCGTGCTTGGGCGAGAGTAGTACTAGGATGGGTGACCTCCTGGGAAGTCCTCGTGTTGCATTCCTTTTTTTGGTTTTATTTTTGTTTGTTTTTCGAACACCAAACCATAGTAAAAATGGGTGACCGTCCTCGTGTTAAATTACCTTTTATTTGTTTTAAGGGGCGTTTTGGGCATTTTTCGGGTACTTTGTGCGGAGGAAGGATGTCCAGTGCCGTGGGCGAGCCGAGCGCGGAGGTGTGGGCATAAGAGGAAGGAGGACGCAGGATATGACGGATGCGATCATACCAGCACTAAAGCACCGGATCCCATCAGAACTCCGAAGTTAAGCGTGCTTGGGCGAGAGTAGTACTAGGATGGGTGACCTCCTGGGAAGTCCTCGTGTTGCATTCCTTTTTTTGGTTTTATTTTTGTTTGTTTTTCGAACACCAAACCATAGTAAAAATGGGTGACCGTCCTCGTGTTAAATTACCTTTTATTTGTTTTAAGGGGCGTTTTGGGCATTTTTCGGGTACTTTGTGCGGAGGAAGGATGTCCAGTGCCGTGGGCGAGCCGAGCGCGGAGGTGTGGGCATAAGAGGAAGGAGGACGCAGGATATGACGGATGCGATCATACCAGCACTAAAGCACCGGATCCCATCAGAACTCCGAAGTTAAGCGTGCTTGGGCGAGAGTAGTACTAGGATGGGTGACCTCCTGGGAAGTCCTCGTGTTGCATTCCTTTTTTTGGTTTTATTTTTGTTTGTTTTTCGAACACCAAACCATAGTAAAAATGGGTGACCGTCCTCGTGTTAAATTACCTTTTATTTGTTTTAAGGGGCGTTTTGGGCATTTTTCGGGTACTTTGTGCGGAGGAAGGATGTCCAGTGCCGTGGGCGAGCCGAGCGCGGAGGTGTGGGCATAAGAGGAAGGAGGACGCAGGATATGACGGATGCGATCATACCAGCACTAAAGCACCGGATCCCATCAGAACTCCGAAGTTAAGCGTGCTTGGGCGAGAGTAGTACTAGGATGGGTGACCTCCTGGGAAGTCCTCGTGTTGCATTCCTTTTTTTGGTTTTATTTTTGTTTGTTTTTCGAACACCAAACCATAGTAAAAATGGGTGACCGTCCTCGTGTTAAATTACCTTTTATTTGTTTTAAGGGGCGTTTTGGGCATTTTTCGGGTACTTTGTGCGGAGGAAGGATGTCCAGTGCCGTGGGCGAGCCGAGCGCGGAGGTGTGGGCATAAGAGGAAGGAGGACGCAGGATATGACGGATGCGATCATACCAGCACTAAAGCACCGGATCCCATCAGAACTCCGAAGTTAAGCGTGCTTGGGCGAGAGTAGTACTAGGATGGGTGACCTCCTGGGAAGTCCTCGTGTTGCATTCCTTTTTTTGGTTTTATTTTTGTTTGTTTTTCGAACACCAAACCATAGTAAAAATGGGTGACCGTCCTCGTGTTAAATTACCTTTTATTTGTTTTAAGGGGCGTTTTGGGCATTTTTCGGGTACTTTGTGCGGAGGAAGGATGTCCAGTGCCGTGGGCGAGCCGAGCGCGGAGGTGTGGGCATAAGAGGAAGGAGGACGCAGGATATGACGGATGCGATCATACCAGCACTAAAGCACCGGATCCCATCAGAACTCCGAAGTTAAGCGTGCTTGGGCGAGAGTAGTACTAGGATGGGTGACCTCCTGGGAAGTCCTCGTGTTGCATTCCTTTTTTTGGTTTTATTTTTGTTTGTTTTTCGAACACCAAACCATAGTAAAAATGGGTGACCGTCCTCGTGTTAAATTACCTTTTATTTGTTTTAAGGGGCGTTTTGGGCATTTTTCGGGTACTTTGTGCGGAGGAAGGATGTCCAGTGCCGTGGGCGAGCCGAGCGCGGAGGTGTGGGCATAAGAGGAAGGAGGACGCAGGATATGACGGATGCGATCATACCAGCACTAAAGCACCGGATCCCATCAGAACTCCGAAGTTAAGCGTGCTTGGGCGAGAGTAGTACTAGGATGGGTGACCTCCTGGGAAGTCCTCGTGTTGCATTCCTTTTTTTGGTTTTATTTTTGTTTGTTTTTCGAACACCAAACCATAGTAAAAATGGGTGACCGTCCTCGTGTTAAATTACCTTTTATTTGTTTTAAGGGGCGTTTTGGGCATTTTTCGGGTACTTTGTGCGGAGGAAGGATGTCCAGTGCCGTGGGCGAGCCGAGCGCGGAGGTGTGGGCATAAGAGGAAGGAGGACGCAGGATATGACGGATGCGATCATACCAGCACTAAAGCACCGGATCCCATCAGAACTCCGAAGTTAAGCGTGCTTGGGCGAGAGTAGTACTAGGATGGGTGACCTCCTGGGAAGTCCTCGTGTTGCATTCCTTTTTTTGGTTTTATTTTTGTTTGTTTTTCGAACACCAAACCATAGTAAAAATGGGTGACCGTCCTCGTGTTAAATTACCTTTTATTTGTTTTAAGGGGCGTTTTGGGCATTTTTCGGGTACTTTGTGCGGAGGAAGGATGTCCAGTGCCGTGGGCGAGCCGAGCGCGGAGGTGTGGGCATAAGAGGAAGGAGGACGCAGGATATGACGGATGCGATCATACCAGCACTAAAGCACCGGATCCCATCAGAACTCCGAAGTTAAGCGTGCTTGGGCGAGAGTAGTACTAGGATGGGTGACCTCCTGGGAAGTCCTCGTGTTGCATTCCTTTTTTTGGTTTTATTTTTGTTTGTTTTTCGAACACCAAACCATAGTAAAAATGGGTGACCGTCCTCGTGTTAAATTACCTTTTATTTGTTTTAAGGGGCGTTTTGGGCATTTTTCGGGTACTTTGTGCGGAGGAAGGATGTCCAGTGCCGTGGGCGAGCCGAGCGCGGAGGTGTGGGCATAAGAGGAAGGAGGACGCAGGATATGACGGATGCGATCATACCAGCACTAAAGCACCGGATCCCATCAGAACTCCGAAGTTAAGCGTGCTTGGGCGAGAGTAGTACTAGGATGGGTGACCTCCTGGGAAGTCCTCGTGTTGCATTCCTTTTTTTGGTTTTATTTTTGTTTGTTTTTCGAACACCAAACCATAGTAAAAATGGGTGACCGTCCTCGTGTTAAATTACCTTTTATTTGTTTTAAGGGGCGTTTTGGGCATTTTTCGGGTACTTTGTGCGGAGGAAGGATGTCCAGTGCCGTGGGCGAGCCGAGCGCGGAGGTGTGGGCATAAGAGGAAGGAGGACGCAGGATATGACGGATGCGATCATACCAGCACTAAAGCACCGGATCCCATCAGAACTCCGAAGTTAAGCGTGCTTGGGCGAGAGTAGTACTAGGATGGGTGACCTCCTGGGAAGTCCTCGTGTTGCATTCCTTTTTTTGGTTTTATTTTTGTTTGTTTTTCGAACACCAAACCATAGTAAAAATGGGTGACCGTCCTCGTGTTAAATTACCTTTTATTTGTTTTAAGGGGCGTTTTGGGCATTTTTCGGGTACTTTGTGCGGAGGAAGGATGTCCAGTGCCGTGGGCGAGCCGAGCGCGGAGGTGTGGGCATAAGAGGAAGGAGGACGCAGGATATGACGGATGCGATCATACCAGCACTAAAGCACCGGATCCCATCAGAACTCCGAAGTTAAGCGTGCTTGGGCGAGAGTAGTACTAGGATGGGTGACCTCCTGGGAAGTCCTCGTGTTGCATTCCTTTTTTTGGTTTTATTTTTGTTTGTTTTTCGAACACCAAACCATAGTAAAAATGGGTGACCGTCCTCGTGTTAAATTACCTTTTATTTGTTTTAAGGGGCGTTTTGGGCATTTTTCGGGTACTTTGTGCGGAGGAAGGATGTCCAGTGCCGTGGGCGAGCCGAGCGCGGAGGTGTGGGCATAAGAGGAAGGAGGACGCAGGATATGACGGATGCGATCATACCAGCACTAAAGCACCGGATCCCATCAGAACTCCGAAGTTAAGCGTGCTTGGGCGAGAGTAGTACTAGGATGGGTGACCTCCTGGGAAGTCCTCGTGTTGCATTCCTTTTTTTGGTTTTATTTTTGTTTGTTTTTCGAACACCAAACCATAGTAAAAATGGGTGACCGTCCTCGTGTTAAATTACCTTTTATTTGTTTTAAGGGGCGTTTTGGGCATTTTTCGGGTACTTTGTGCGGAGGAAGGATGTCCAGTGCCGTGGGCGAGCCGAGCGCGGAGGTGTGGGCATAAGAGGAAGGAGGACGCAGGATATGACGGATGCGATCATACCAGCACTAAAGCACCGGATCCCATCAGAACTCCGAAGTTAAGCGTGCTTGGGCGAGAGTAGTACTAGGATGGGTGACCTCCTGGGAAGTCCTCGTGTTGCATTCCTTTTTTTGGTTTTATTTTTGTTTGTTTTTCGAACACCAAACCATAGTAAAAATGGGTGACCGTCCTCGTGTTAAATTACCTTTTATTTGTTTTAAGGGGCGTTTTGGGCATTTTTCGGGTACTTTGTGCGGAGGAAGGATGTCCAGTGCCGTGGGCGAGCCGAGCGCGGAGGTGTGGGCATAAGAGGAAGGAGGACGCAGGATATGACGGATGCGATCATACCAGCACTAAAGCACCGGATCCCATCAGAACTCCGAAGTTAAGCGTGCTTGGGCGAGAGTAGTACTAGGATGGGTGACCTCCTGGGAAGTCCTCGTGTTGCATTCCTTTTTTTGGTTTTATTTTTGTTTGTTTTTCGAACACCAAACCATAGTAAAAATGGGTGACCGTCCTCGTGTTAAATTACCTTTTATTTGTTTTAAGGGGCGTTTTGGGCATTTTTCGGGTACTTTGTGCGGAGGAAGGATGTCCAGTGCCGTGGGCGAGCCGAGCGCGGAGGTGTGGGCATAAGAGGAAGGAGGACGCAGGATATGACGGATGCGATCATACCAGCACTAAAGCACCGGATCCCATCAGAACTCCGAAGTTAAGCGTGCTTGGGCGAGAGTAGTACTAGGATGGGTGACCTCCTGGGAAGTCCTCGTGTTGCATTCCTTTTTTTGGTTTTATTTTTGTTTGTTTTTCGAACACCAAACCATAGTAAAAATGGGTGACCGTCCTCGTGTTAAATTACCTTTTATTTGTTTTAAGGGGCGTTTTGGGCATTTTTCGGGTACTTTGTGCGGAGGAAGGATGTCCAGTGCCGTGGGCGAGCCGAGCGCGGAGGTGTGGGCATAAGAGGAAGGAGGACGCAGGATATGACGGATGCGATCATACCAGCACTAAAGCACCGGATCCCATCAGAACTCCGAAGTTAAGCGTGCTTGGGCGAGAGTAGTACTAGGATGGGTGACCTCCTGGGAAGTCCTCGTGTTGCATTCCTTTTTTTGGTTTTATTTTTGTTTGTTTTTCGAACACCAAACCATAGTAAAAATGGGTGACCGTCCTCGTGTTAAATTACCTTTTATTTGTTTTAAGGGGCGTTTTGGGCATTTTTCGGGTACTTTGTGCGGAGGAAGGATGTCCAGTGCCGTGGGCGAGCCGAGCGCGGAGGTGTGGGCATAAGAGGAAGGAGGACGCAGGATATGACGGATGCGATCATACCAGCACTAAAGCACCGGATCCCATCAGAACTCCGAAGTTAAGCGTGCTTGGGCGAGAGTAGTACTAGGATGGGTGACCTCCTGGGAAGTCCTCGTGTTGCATTCCTTTTTTTGGTTTTATTTTTGTTTGTTTTTCGAACACCAAACCATAGTAAAAATGGGTGACCGTCCTCGTGTTAAATTACCTTTTATTTGTTTTAAGGGGCGTTTTGGGCATTTTTCGGGTACTTTGTGCGGAGGAAGGATGTCCAGTGCCGTGGGCGAGCCGAGCGCGGAGGTGTGGGCATAAGAGGAAGGAGGACGCAGGATATGACGGATGCGATCATACCAGCACTAAAGCACCGGATCCCATCAGAACTCCGAAGTTAAGCGTGCTTGGGCGAGAGTAGTACTAGGATGGGTGACCTCCTGGGAAGTCCTCGTGTTGCATTCCTTTTTTTGGTTTTATTTTTGTTTGTTTTTCGAACACCAAACCATAGTAAAAATGGGTGACCGTCCTCGTGTTAAATTACCTTTTATTTGTTTTAAGGGGCGTTTTGGGCATTTTTCGGGTACTTTGTGCGGAGGAAGGATGTCCAGTGCCGTGGGCGAGCCGAGCGCGGAGGTGTGGGCATAAGAGGAAGGAGGACGCAGGATATGACGGATGCGATCATACCAGCACTAAAGCACCGGATCCCATCAGAACTCCGAAGTTAAGCGTGCTTGGGCGAGAGTAGTACTAGGATGGGTGACCTCCTGGGAAGTCCTCGTGTTGCATTCCTTTTTTTGGTTTTATTTTTGTTTGTTTTTCGAACACCAAACCATAGTAAAAATGGGTGACCGTCCTCGTGTTAAATTACCTTTTATTTGTTTTAAGGGGCGTTTTGGGCATTTTTCGGGTACTTTGTGCGGAGGAAGGATGTCCAGTGCCGTGGGCGAGCCGAGCGCGGAGGTGTGGGCATAAGAGGAAGGAGGACGCAGGATATGACGGATGCGATCATACCAGCACTAAAGCACCGGATCCCATCAGAACTCCGAAGTTAAGCGTGCTTGGGCGAGAGTAGTACTAGGATGGGTGACCTCCTGGGAAGTCCTCGTGTTGCATTCCTTTTTTTGGTTTTATTTTTGTTTGTTTTTCGAACACCAAACCATAGTAAAAATGGGTGACCGTCCTCGTGTTAAATTACCTTTTATTTGTTTTAAGGGGCGTTTTGGGCATTTTTCGGGTACTTTGTGCGGAGGAAGGATGTCCAGTGCCGTGGGCGAGCCGAGCGCGGAGGTGTGGGCATAAGAGGAAGGAGGACGCAGGATATGACGGATGCGATCATACCAGCACTAAAGCACCGGATCCATCCCATCAGAACTCCGAAGTTAAGCGTGCTTGGGCGAGAGTAGTACTAGGATGGGTGACCTCCTGGGAAGTCCTCGTGTTGCATTCCTTTTTTTGGTTTTATTTTTGTTTGTTTTTCGAACACCAAACCATAGTAAAAATGGGTGACCGTCCTCGTGTTAAATTACCTTTTATTTGTTTTAAGGGGCGTTTTGGGCATTTTTCGGGTACTTTGTGCGGAGGAAGGATGTCCAGTGCCGTGGGCGAGCCGAGCGCGGAGGTGTGGGCATAAGAGGAAGGAGGACGCAGGATATGACGGATGCGATCATACCAGCACTAAAGCACCGGATCCCATCAGAACTCCGAAGTTAAGCGTGCTTGGGCGAGAGTAGTACTAGGATGGGTGACCTCCTGGGAAGTCCTCGTGTTGCATTCCTTTTTTTGGTTTTATTTTTGTTTGTTTTTCGAACACCAAACCATAGTAAAAATGGGTGACCGTCCTCGTGTTAAATTACCTTTTATTTGTTTTAAGGGGCGTTTTGGGCATTTTTCGGGTACTTTGTGCGGAGGAAGGATGTCCAGTGCCGTGGGCGAGCCGAGCGCGGAGGTGTGGGCATAAGAGGAAGGAGGACGCAGGATATGACGGATGCGATCATACCAGCACTAAAGCACCGGATCCCATCAGAACTCCGAAGTTAAGCGTGCTTGGGCGAGAGTAGTACTAGGATGGGTGACCTCCTGGGAAGTCCTCGTGTTGCATTCCTTTTTTTGGTTTTATTTTTGTTTGTTTTTCGAACACCAAACCATAGTAAAAATGGGTGACCGTCCTCGTGTTAAATTACCTTTTATTTGTTTTAAGGGGCGTTTTGGGCATTTTTCGGGTACTTTGTGCGGAGGAAGGATGTCCAGTGCCGTGGGCGAGCCGAGCGCGGAGGTGTGGGCATAAGAGGAAGGAGGACGCAGGATATGACGGATGCGATCATACCAGCACTAAAGCACCGGATCCCATCAGAACTCCGAAGTTAAGCGTGCTTGGGCGAGAGTAGTACTAGGATGGGTGACCTCCTGGGAAGTCCTCGTGTTGCATTCCTTTTTTTGGTTTTATTTTTGTTTGTTTTTCGAACACCAAACCATAGTAAAAATGGGTGACCGTCCTCGTGTTAAATTACCTTTTATTTGTTTTAAGGGGCGTTTTGGGCATTTTTCGGGTACTTTGTGCGGAGGAAGGATGTCCAGTGCCGTGGGCGAGCCGAGCGCGGAGGTGTGGGCATAAGAGGAAGGAGGACGCAGGATATGACGGATGCGATCATACCAGCACTAAAGCACCGGATCCCATCAGAACTCCGAAGTTAAGCGTGCTTGGGCGAGAGTAGTACTAGGATGGGTGACCTCCTGGGAAGTCCTCGTGTTGCATTCCTTTTTTTGGTTTTATTTTTGTTTGTTTTTCGAACACCAAACCATAGTAAAAATGGGTGACCGTCCTCGTGTTAAATTACCTTTTATTTGTTTTAAGGGGCGTTTTGGGCATTTTTCGGGTACTTTGTGCGGAGGAAGGATGTCCAGTGCCGTGGGCGAGCCGAGCGCGGAGGTGTGGGCATAAGAGGAAGGAGGACGCAGGATATGACGGATGCGATCATACCAGCACTAAAGCACCGGATCCCATCAGAACTCCGAAGTTAAGCGTGCTTGGGCGAGAGTAGTACTAGGATGGGTGACCTCCTGGGAAGTCCTCGTGTTGCATTCCTTTTTTTGGTTTTATTTTTGTTTGTTTTTCGAACACCAAACCATAGTAAAAATGGGTGACCGTCCTCGTGTTAAATTACCTTTTATTTGTTTTAAGGGGCGTTTTGGGCATTTTTCGGGTACTTTGTGCGGAGGAAGGATGTCCAGTGCCGTGGGCGAGCCGAGCGCGGAGGTGTGGGCATAAGAGGAAGGAGGACGCAGGATATGACGGATGCGATCATACCAGCACTAAAGCACCGGATCCCATCAGAACTCCGAAGTTAAGCGTGCTTGGGCGAGAGTAGTACTAGGATGGGTGACCTCCTGGGAAGTCCTCGTGTTGCATTCCTTTTTTTGGTTTTATTTTTGTTTGTTTTTCGAACACCAAACCATAGTAAAAATGGGTGACCGTCCTCGTGTTAAATTACCTTTTATTTGTTTTAAGGGGCGTTTTGGGCATTTTTCGGGTACTTTGTGCGGAGGAAGGATGTCCAGTGCCGTGGGCGAGCCGAGCGCGGAGGTGTGGGCATAAGAGGAAGGAGGACGCAGGATATGACGGATGCGATCATACCAGCACTAAAGCACCGGATCCCATCAGAACTCCGAAGTTAAGCGTGCTTGGGCGAGAGTAGTACTAGGATGGGTGACCTCCTGGGAAGTCCTCGTGTTGCATTCCTTTTTTTGGTTTTATTTTTGTTTGTTTTTCGAACACCAAACCATAGTAAAAATGGGTGACCGTCCTCGTGTTAAATTACCTTTTATTTGTTTTAAGGGGCGTTTTGGGCATTTTTCGGGTACTTTGTGCGGAGGAAGGATGTCCAGTGCCGTGGGCGAGCCGAGCGCGGAGGTGTGGGCATAAGAGGAAGGAGGACGCAGGATATGACGGATGCGATCATACCAGCACTAAAGCACCGGATCCCATCAGAACTCCGAAGTTAAGCGTGCTTGGGCGAGAGTAGTACTAGGATGGGTGACCTCCTGGGAAGTCCTCGTGTTGCATTCCTTTTTTTGGTTTTATTTTTGTTTGTTTTTCGAACACCAAACCATAGTAAAAATGGGTGACCGTCCTCGTGTTAAATTACCTTTTATTTGTTTTAAGGGGCGTTTTGGGCATTTTTCGGGTACTTTGTGCGGAGGAAGGATGTCCAGTGCCGTGGGCGAGCCGAGCGCGGAGGTGTGGGCATAAGAGGAAGGAGGACGCAGGATATGACGGATGCGATCATACCAGCACTAAAGCACCGGATCCCATCAGAACTCCGAAGTTAAGCGTGCTTGGGCGAGAGTAGTACTAGGATGGGTGACCTCCTGGGAAGTCCTCGTGTTGCATTCCTTTTTTTGGTTTTATTTTTGTTTGTTTTTCGAACACCAAACCATAGTAAAAATGGGTGACCGTCCTCGTGTTAAATTACCTTTTATTTGTTTTAAGGGGCGTTTTGGGCATTTTTCGGGTACTTTGTGCGGAGGAAGGATGTCCAGTGCCGTGGGCGAGCCGAGCGCGGAGGTGTGGGCATAAGAGGAAGGAGGACGCAGGATATGACGGATGCGATCATACCAGCACTAAAGCACCGGATCCCATCAGAACTCCGAAGTTAAGCGTGCTTGGGCGAGAGTAGTACTAGGATGGGTGACCTCCTGGGAAGTCCTCGTGTTGCATTCCTTTTTTTGGTTTTATTTTTGTTTGTTTTTCGAACACCAAACCATAGTAAAAATGGGTGACCGTCCTCGTGTTAAATTACCTTTTATTTGTTTTAAGGGGCGTTTTGGGCATTTTTCGGGTACTTTGTGCGGAGGAAGGATGTCCAGTGCCGTGGGCGAGCCGAGCGCGGAGGTGTGGGCATAAGAGGAAGGAGGACGCAGGATATGACGGATGCGATCATACCAGCACTAAAGCACCGGATCCCATCAGAACTCCGAAGTTAAGCGTGCTTGGGCGAGAGTAGTACTAGGATGGGTGACCTCCTGGGAAGTCCTCGTGTTGCATTCCTTTTTTTGGTTTTATTTTTGTTTGTTTTTCGAACACCAAACCATAGTAAAAATGGGTGACCGTCCTCGTGTTAAATTACCTTTTATTTGTTTTAAGGGGCGTTTTGGGCATTTTTCGGGTACTTTGTGCGGAGGAAGGATGTCCAGTGCCGTGGGCGAGCCGAGCGCGGAGGTGTGGGCATAAGAGGAAGGAGGACGCAGGATATGACGGATGCGATCATACCAGCACTAAAGCACCGGATCCCATCAGAACTCCGAAGTTAAGCGTGCTTGGGCGAGAGTAGTACTAGGATGGGTGACCTCCTGGGAAGTCCTCGTGTTGCATTCCTTTTTTTGGTTTTATTTTTGTTTGTTTTTCGAACACCAAACCATAGTAAAAATGGGTGACCGTCCTCGTGTTAAATTACCTTTTATTTGTTTTAAGGGGCGTTTTGGGCATTTTTCGGGTACTTTGTGCGGAGGAAGGATGTCCAGTGCCGTGGGCGAGCCGAGCGCGGAGGTGTGGGCATAAGAGGAAGGAGGACGCAGGATATGACGGATGCGATCATACCAGCACTAAAGCACCGGATCCCATCAGAACTCCGAAGTTAAGCGTGCTTGGGCGAGAGTAGTACTAGGATGGGTGACCTCCTGGGAAGTCCTCGTGTTGCATTCCTTTTTTTGGTTTTATTTTTGTTTGTTTTTCGAACACCAAACCATAGTAAAAATGGGTGACCGTCCTCGTGTTAAATTACCTTTTATTTGTTTTAAGGGGCGTTTTGGGCATTTTTCGGGTACTTTGTGCGGAGGAAGGATGTCCAGTGCCGTGGGCGAGCCGAGCGCGGAGGTGTGGGCATAAGAGGAAGGAGGACGCAGGATATGACGGATGCGATCATACCAGCACTAAAGCACCGGATCCCATCAGAACTCCGAAGTTAAGCGTGCTTGGGCGAGAGTAGTACTAGGATGGGTGACCTCCTGGGAAGTCCTCGTGTTGCATTCCTTTTTTTGGTTTTATTTTTGTTTGTTTTTCGAACACCAAACCATAGTAAAAATGGGTGACCGTCCTCGTGTTAAATTACCTTTTATTTGTTTTAAGGGGCGTTTTGGGCATTTTTCGGGTACTTTGTGCGGAGGAAGGATGTCCAGTGCCGTGGGCGAGCCGAGCGCGGAGGTGTGGGCATAAGAGGAAGGAGGACGCAGGATATGACGGATGCGATCATACCAGCACTAAAGCACCGGATCCCATCAGAACTCCGAAGTTAAGCGTGCTTGGGCGAGAGTAGTACTAGGATGGGTGACCTCCTGGGAAGTCCTCGTGTTGCATTCCTTTTTTTGGTTTTATTTTTGTTTGTTTTTCGAACACCAAACCATAGTAAAAATGGGTGACCGTCCTCGTGTTAAATTACCTTTTATTTGTTTTAAGGGGCGTTTTGGGCATTTTTCGGGTACTTTGTGCGGAGGAAGGATGTCCAGTGCCGTGGGCGAGCCGAGCGCGGAGGTGTGGGCATAAGAGGAAGGAGGACGCAGGATATGACGGATGCGATCATACCAGCACTAAAGCACCGGATCCCATCAGAACTCCGAAGTTAAGCGTGCTTGGGCGAGAGTAGTACTAGGATGGGTGACCTCCTGGGAAGTCCTCGTGTTGCATTCCTTTTTTTGGTTTTATTTTTGTTTGTTTTTCGAACACCAAACCATAGTAAAAATGGGTGACCGTCCTCGTGTTAAATTACCTTTTATTTGTTTTAAGGGGCGTTTTGGGCATTTTTCGGGTACTTTGTGCGGAGGAAGGATGTCCAGTGCCGTGGGCGAGCCGAGCGCGGAGGTGTGGGCATAAGAGGAAGGAGGACTGCAGGATATGACGGATGCGATCATACCAGCACTAAAGCACCTGGATCTCATCAGAACTCCGAAGTTAAGCGTGCTTGGGCGAGAGTAGTACTAGGATGGGTGACCTCCTGGGAAGTCCTCGTGTTGCATTACCTTTTTTTGGTTTTATTTTTGTTTGTTTTTCGAACACCAAACCATAGTAAAAATGGGTGACCGTCCTCGTGTTAAATTACCTTTTATTTGTTTTAAGGGGCGTTTTGGGCATTTTTCGGGTACTTTGTGCGGAGGAAGGATGTCCAGTGCCGTGGGCGAGCCGAGCGCGGAGGTGTGGGCATAAGAGGAAGGAGGACGCAGGATATGACGGATGCGATCATACCAGCACTAAAGCACCGGATCCCATCAGAACTCCGAAGTTAAGCGTGCTTGGGCGAGAGTAGTACTAGGATGGGTGACCTCCTGGAAGTCCTCGTGTTGCATTCCCTTTTTTGGTTTTATTTTTGTTTGTTTTTCGATCACCAAACCATAGTAAAAATCGGTGACCGTCCTCGTGTTAAATTACCTTTTATTTGTTTTAAGGGGCATTTTGGGCATTTTTCGGGTACTTTGTGCGGAGGAAGGATGTCCAGTGCCGTGGGCGAGCCGAGCGCGGAAGGTGTGAGCATAAGAGGAAGGAGGACGCACGATATGACGGATGCGATCATACCAGCACTAAAGCACCGGATCCCATCAGAACTCCGAAGTTAAGCGTGCTTGGGCGAGAGTAGTACCAGGATGGGTGACCTCTTCGGAAAGTCCTCGTGTTGCATTCCTTTTTTGGTTTTATTTTTGTTTGTTTTTCGAACACCAAACCATAGTAAAAATGGGTGACCGTCCTTGTGTTAAATTACCTTTTATTTGTTTTAAGGGGCATTTTGGGCATTTTTCGGGTACTTTGTGCGGAGGAAGGATGTCCAGTGCCATGGGCGAGCCGAGCGCGGAGGTGTGGGCATAAGAGGAAGGAGGACGCAAGATATGACGGATGCGATCATACCAGCACTAAAGCACCGGATCCCATCAGAACTCCGAAGTTAAGCGTGCTTGGGCGAGAGTAGTACTAGGATGGGTGACCTCCTGGAAAGTCCTCGTGTTGCAATCCTTTTTTTGGTTTTATTTTTGTTTGTTTTTCGAACACCAAACCATAGTAAAAATGGGTGACCGTCCTCGTGTTAAATTACCTTTTATTTGTTTTAAGGGGCGTTTTGGGCATTTTTCGGGTACTTTGTGCGGAGGAAGGATGTCCAGTGCCGTGGACGAGCCGAGCGCGGAGGTGTGGGCATAAGAGGAAGGAGGACGCAGGATATGACGGATGCGATCATACCAGCACTAAAGCACCGGATCCCATCAGAACTCCGATGCTAAGCGTGCTTGGGCGAGAGTAGTACCAGGATGGGTGACCTCTTCGGAAGTCCTCGTGTTGCATTCCTTTTTGGTTTTATTTTTGTTTGTTTTTCGAACACCAAACCATAGTAAAAATGGGTGACCGTCCTCGTGTTAAATTACCTTTTATTTGTTTTAAGGGGCGTTTTGGGCATTTTTTGGGTACTTTGTGCGGAGGAAGGATGTCCAGTGCCGTGGGCGAGCCGAGCGCGGAGGTGTGGGCATAAGAGGAAGGAGGACGCAGGATATGACAGATGCTATCATACTAGCACTAAAGCACCGGATCCCATCAGAACTCCGAAGTTAAGCATGCTTGGGCGAGAGTAGTACTAGGATGGGTGACATCCTGGGAAGTCCTCGTGTTGCATTCCTTTTTTTGGTTTGTTTTTCGAACACCAAACCATAGTAAAAATGGGTGACCGTCCTCGTGTTGAATTACCTTTTATTTGTTTTAAGGGGCGTTTTGGGCATTTTTCGGGTACTTTGTGCGGAGGAAGGATGTCTAGTGCCGTGGGCGAGCCGAGCGCGGTGGTGTGGGCATAAGGGGAAGGAGGACGCAAGATATGACAGATGCGATCATACCAGCACTAAAGCATCGGATCCCATCAGAACTCCGAAGTTAAGCGTGCTTGGGCAAGAGTAGTACTAGGATGGGTGACCTCCTGGGAAGTCCTCGTGTTGCATTCCTTTTTTTGGTTTTATTTTTGTTTGTTTTTCGAACACCAAACCATAGTAAAAATGGGTGACCGTCCTCGTGTTAAATTACCTTTTATTTGTTTTAAGGGCGTTTGGGCATTTTTTGGGTACTTTGTGCGGAGGAAGGATGTCCAGTGCCGTGGGCGAGCCGAGCGCGGAGGTGTGGGCATAAGAGGAAGGAGGACGCAGGATATGACGGATGCGATCATACCAGCACTAAAACACCGGATCCCATCAGAACTCCGAAGTTAAGCATGCTTGGGCGAGAGTAGTACTAGGATGGGTGACCTCCTGGGAAGTCCTCGTGTTGCATTCCTTTTTTTGGTTTTATTTTTGTTTGTTTTTCGAACACCAAACCATAGTAAAAATGGGTGACCGTCCTCGTGTTAAATTACCTTTTATTTGTTTTAAGGGCGTTTTGGGCATTTTTCGGGTACTTTGTGCGGAGGAAGGATGTCCAGTGCCGTGGGCGAGCCGAGCACGGAGGTGTGGGCATAAGAGGAAGGAGGACGCAGGATATGACGGATGCGATCATACCAGCACTATAGCACCGGATCCCATCAGAACTCCGAAGTTAAGCGTGCTTGGGCGATAGTAGTACTAGGATGGGTGACCTCCTAGGAAGTCCTCGTGTTGCATTCCTTTTTTTGGTTTTATTTTTGTTTGTTTTTTGAACACCAAACGATAGTAAAAATGGGTGACCGTCCTCGTGTTAAATTACCTTTTATTTGTTTTAAGGGGCGTTTTGGGCATTTTTTTGGTTACTTTGTGCGGAGGAAGGATGTTCAGTGTCGTGGGCGAGTCGTGCACGGAGGTGTGGGCATAAGAGGAAGTGAAAGTTGCCTAGAGGGGGTGAATAGGCAAGTTAAAACTTTTTCAACAAAAACTAGAAGCAAACTGGGTAAAACTGAATTGATCTCGAAATTCACCCAGTTAACTTTGGAAATGAGATGTTCTAGTTGATCCACAGGGTTCAAAGTAGTAGATCTAAGAAGGGCACTTCTCAAAATCCACACACCAAAAATATATAAACAAATCTTTCACGCAATGGTGAGAGAACGAGCGGGTAATACAAACTTTCTTGTGGTCTTCCACAAGATTTGGAGACTCACAAGAGACACCTAGTCGTCTAGGAGCTAGAAGCTCTAAGAGTAATGAATCCACAAAGAACTCGATGTAGTACCAAAGCTCGAATGAAAAAAAGCAAGAGAGATTTGGAGATGAAGCACAAAAACCACAGCTCTCAAACTCACTCAAAGATTTCTCTCCAAAGATTTGAAATGGGAGAGGCAAGAGATGTGTGAGACAGAGTGGGAGGTGTTCTTCAAGTTAGAAATGGAGTTTGGGTCGTGCTCTTGTGTATGGGGAGAGAGGTAGGATTGGGTATATATAGTGGAGCTCAAAACTAGCCGTTGGGCAGATTTTTCTGGCTGAGACCGGTTGAACCGCCCCTGGCAGGTCAGGCAGACTGTCTGCCTGTCTGACTGTCAGACTGACTGGCAGACTGACCTGCAAACTGGTCAAGTTGACCAAGACCGATTGAATCGCCCCTAAGACCGGTTCAACCGCCTGGGGCAGGCTGACAGACAGTCTGCTAGTCAGACTGGCAGACTACAGGTCAGACTGCAAAAACAGGTCCTGACACCGGTTGAACTGCCCCTAGGGCCGGTTCAACCGCCTGGGGGTCAGACTGGCAGTCAGTCTGCCAGTCAGGAGGTCAGACCGGTCAGGTGACCCTGACACAGGTTGAACCTCCCCTAGGACCGGTTTTGACCAGTGAGGTCCGGGGAAAAAAACCCCGGCTGAACTTTCCCTGGACACCGGTTGAACCTCTCTGGACATCGGTTGAACTTGCCCTGGACCCCGGTTGAACTTGAAGTTCAGCTGGAGTTGAGAAAGCTCAACTCAGCTGAAGTTTAGCTCAGCTGCAGTTGAAGAAGCTCAACTCAGCTGAAGTTCAGCTCAGCTGCAGTTGAAGAAGTTCAGCTGCTTTTCAACAAGAACACTCTAGGTTTCTCAAACCTAACCGCGGTCAACCATAGAACGTTCAAGAGATTTTTTGGTTTTCAAAAATAGCTTTTGAATATAGAGGCTTGAGCTTTGGCAAACACCAGCCTTCTTTTTGGATCCCCCTTTATAGTACGATGATTCCTATACTCAAGTTAAATAAAATATAATCAAGTAAACTCCTTGGGTAATTGGTGTCTGATAAGTGATTTCTCCATGCCGTTGCTTCATAGGGATCACAAACATCTTTGTCTCACCTTTTGAAGCAAACACAAATCAAACCCTATGACTTGTACCATATCACCATGTATGAGTTCAAATCATGGCTTCAAGTCACCGTACTGATGTATCAACATGTTATAACTCTTCATAGCTGATTAGTTCATCGACTTAGTGCAAGTACTCTCTTCTTCACCTTAGCCATGGTACCTCGGTCCACAAGCTGTCGCTTGGCCTTCACCTTCGCTTAGTTCCTCGAAGCACTTTCCTTGCTATCTTCACCCTATCAAGCCATTCTTGAGTCACATCATATTGAGCATCCATTGAGAGAATCATTTCTTCAATATTGTGAACCTTGCTTGAATGTCTTCTAGATATAACCGTTACGATCAATCAAGCTCTAGTTTGATTCTCGTAGAAGCATATATGGACTGATAGTAATATGGTCAAGCCAATTCACGATTCCTCATATCTTATTCACTTTGGCTTGACCAATCCTCTTAATCACTTCATCCTCTATTCTGATCATATGTATGTAGTGATTTCTCAGGTCTTGTCCATATATTCAAACCAATGTAGAGATCATATTATATCCATTTGCATTGTCTCATTGGTTATTTAACCTCGTGTTGAATCTTTGTTCACTGATCATTATACATTATTCAAGTATGTTCATCATACTGAATTTCCTGTTCAACACTTAGCAAACTCGTTAGACCTTTAAATGTGTTGTTATCTAAATCACCAAAACTCACAAAAGGGATGAATGCACTTTCAATCTCCCCCTTTTTGGTGATTGATGACAACACATTTAAAGCTTACATAAGATTTGATAAATAAGATTTTGAATCCTATGATATAGTTTCCTCCCCCTAAATATGTGTATTTCAGAAAACAACACTTTTGTACTCAAATGCCAAAAGCACATATTTGGGTCAAAGTATGGAGACAACTTATATCATACTATTCATGGGGTGCAGTGTGTCATAAAATAAACGTGATGCTCATGACATAGAATGCACTTATAAACTTTCTTCATCTTATGTTTTTCTTATGATTACCCCCTTTTGTTAATTATATCTCCCCTTCTTAAAAGACTTCTAACACTTAGTTACATAAGACTGAAGGTAAGCTTTAATGCAAAATTTCTCCCCCTTTGTCATAAATTTCCAAAAAGGATATAAAGAATATAAAGGGTAGAAATTATGATTAAGCGGGATGTGAACACACTATCATGAAAATGATCCTTAGATGGCACAAAGATAATGTAGAAGTGACATGAAGTGATGTACCTTTGCATTTTACCTTTTCAAGGGGAGTTCCAAACTTGTGTTGGATATAGAATTCATTTGCAAGCTCAATTTTAGATGACGTTGGAGTAGCATATACAAGAGAAACTCATTCTCTTATGAAATGTATAAAAGATACATTTATTGGAGCAAAGAATCTTTGATACCCATCAAATTTGTAGTGGAAGCGATTATCTTTGCCCGAAGGTTCCTTTATAATTTGAGACTACACACATAATAGACTTGAAAATGAAGTTAGTCTCAAAGATTCAAATTATAGACCATTCTCCCCCTAAATGTGTGCATACAAGTGATGGATACTTGTTTAGCTTATGCACTCAGACTTGTGAGGCCAGGGGATTAAGTTCTACAATTTGAACCTTGGTATAAATAAAGTATGAAAATGTGAAATTGTATCAATTGAAGGAATTACTCATAATCAAAAGGTATACTAATAGACATGATATGCAATATTTTAAGCCAAGATTCTTGAGAAGTTAGCATGTTTGACTCATACCTCACTAAGATGACTTAAGACTAACTTATGATATCACCACAAGAGGTATTAATCAAATATCTAGAGATTCTTTAACCGTCACCACAAGTGCAACCTTATGATGTGACTTAAGATATTGCATATACATGCACACACTAGCATGTAAGAGCCTAGATACACAAATGTAATACAATAGTTCATGGAGTGACACACCTTTGTTATACACCACATGGTCTCCATTATAATCATGAATTTTCATCTTAGCTTTTGATAGGCTTGACATTTCAAAGAGAAACTTATCCTCTTCAAACGATCAAGAGAAATTCATTTTCATTTCTATGGAACCATTCATCCTCATATGATGTTCTCCAAGGTGTGAGACTACACAACATGAACTTGAAAGAAATCATTAGTCTCACAAGATATAGGCTAAACTCTCCCTCAATTTGTGCATGCAATAGTACACAAAGTACACTTATGCACATCAACAATACGAGGTTAAAGGAGATGTTTGCACTATATCTTGGTTTAACATAACATGCTTTACATAGATGATGAAAATTAAACCAATTGAAAGTTTAAGAACTAAAAGTATATCAATTGAAATCCTGAAGGGTAAAGCATGCTAATATGAACCTTAAACCTCATAATGAAGGATGTCATATAAATATGCATCTTCATTATTTGGTTGACAAAAAAAATAACTTCCTTCTTGAATCGATGTGATCTCTTTTCTCTTTACGATTTCATCCAACCAAGTGATCTTGAACTTCTTTTATCTTTTCTTGATTCGATCATACTTGATATGTGACCTATTGAAACTCAATGATTGAAAGAACCAAGACTCTTATATTTGTATATTTTGAATTCATCTTCAAAGAACTTGGGATGACCTTGTTGAAACACTTAGAAAAGAGAGCATTAGAAACACAAGAGAGGGTTTCACAAATGATGATCCTTATATGTGGATGGCAAATGAATCATCATTATTGAAACCCAAAAGGATAGATTAAATTCCTTTAAATTAGTGCACACATATAGTTGATGTCAAAGTTATATGCACTATTGAACATTTTATATTGCAAGGAATTTAACCTATACTATGGTACATCCCACTAAGGATAGAATACTAAAACAACCGAAGGAGAGGAAGTTTTCATACCTTGACCTCTGATCAACTTCTTCTTACTTTAGTTGAATAGTATCATTTAAGCTTGTGATTTATCCAATTTAAAACAAGCACCATCTCTTAACATAGATTTTCTAAGGATAAACTCAACACAAGAGATGACATTAGTAGCACAAGCACTAGTTTCTTATTTAGCAACCCTTTATATGTGGAAGGCAAGCGAGTTGCTAAAATAGAGAAACCTCATAATAAGGACTAAATTTCCCTTGAGCCCTCATGCACAATATATTTTGAATGACATGGATAATATGCATGGTTGTTCAATGAAGTCTAAAGGGCTGACTTAATCCATATTATGGTGAGTGTCTAATAAAGAAGAATCAAATCCAAATTAACTAGATAGAGAATACGTCACATATTTTTGGATTGTTCACCATATGATAATATTCATTCATCTTCCAATTAGACCTTTATTTCATAATCAACGACTGATGTATATCCTCAAGTGCTTCTTTTTCCTTAGTGGCTACACAAGTCACAAAAAAGATAATATTTGAAAATAATATGCACTTGAGATTCAGTTGTTACCACCCTTGCTACTATCTCCAAATATGATTTATACATTCATTATCGAGCACCCAACTTGATCCATTGAAGGCGTGATCCTGCAAAACAAGTTTAAGCTTCATATCTTGGTACCCAATTTGAATTGGGTCCTTTGAGATTAGTAGGAAGAGCCTTGAGTACCCACACAATCCTTATTGTGACCTTTCTCTTTGTGTAGGCACCCACATGTACTTGACAACCATCTTACATGGTTTCAAGTCAATATTTAATCACATAGATAAAAGCTAGAGTTAAGAATAGGAGCCTTTTCTCCTTTTTCTTGATACATCATTGTGTTGCCTTCTTGATGATGAACCTAGCTTGACCTTGGGTGCACCTAGCTTATTAAGGTTAATCGCACAAGCATTCATATCATAAAGACACGTTATGCATGTA
This sequence comes from Zea luxurians, assembly GCA_029449295.1. Taxonomy (NCBI): domain Eukaryota; kingdom Viridiplantae; phylum Streptophyta; class Magnoliopsida; order Poales; family Poaceae; genus Zea; species Zea luxurians. Next base: position 53,149 of record JAOPSE010000035.1, read on the forward strand.
ATTTACAACTTAGTGATCTAAATCAATGTGAAGCATATGGATACCGATTGAAGTAGATTTCTAAGATATCAAAATATGGGTTTCCAAAATTTAGAGAGTATGGATCACTAATTGTACATTTTACAGTTTAAAAATCATATCCATGTTAGTGCATATGTATGAGATGAATATCAACAAAAAAGATTCTTATGCACTTTTAGATTTAACTATAAGGGAATTTTAAACTGCATCAAGAGTAGCTATTTAAAAAAAGACTACAATCCATATGAACGAGATACAAATTTACCATTTTGGATTGTCTTAGTATAGCTTACTCAAGGGAAACTTATTCTCTACGACACAAGATATATAATGTTCTCCCACTAGATATGTGCATCAAGTATTTGAATGACTTACCACATGCACTTTCAATTCAGTTAAGAGTCTCATGAGGAGTACATTACATACCATGGTCAAGGCATGACAAATTTGTAATGAATTAACTTATGCCTAAGAATACTTACCACCATATAGAATGTACCATTTGTTATATCAATTAAAAGGTATTACTATGTGAGATGGTATCATCTAAGTATTCTTCTTTTCTTCATTTGTGGAGACTTCCTTCTTTAGCTTGTTATCTCTTTTACTTTTAAAACTAGTCGAAAAGCACTTTGAAAAGAGATATTAGTGGTACAAGGAAGCATTTAATGAATGATGATATTTATATATGAATGGCAAACAAATCATCATTTATGAGGCATAAAGGCATAAGTTAAATTTCTTTTAAGTTAATGCACATGGAGGAGTGAATTAACAATATGCACCAATTTACAAATTTAAGCCAAAAGGAATTTAACCTTCATATTTACATTTCTTTCCATAGAATAGATTATTACCAATTGAAAGAATGCCACTTGAAAGGAACTATTATTGGTCTCATACCAAATGAAACAACTAGTTCCATAACCTTTGCCTTGAGCATTCCTAATCTTTCTTTTAGGTAAAGATTAACCTTTAATGCTTGTGATTTTACCAATTGAAAGAGCACAATCTCTACTTATGAATTTCCATGAAATATCTTAAAAGAGATTGCATTTGAAACACAAGCAATAGTTTCCTATTTAGAAACATCTAGTATATGAATGACAAGAAGGTCACTAAAATAAGGAAACCTCATGATATGAACTAAATTACCCTTACAAAAATCATGCATAACACTGATTTAAACATGGTGAAAATAGCATGATTATTTAATTAAGTTTACATGGCAAGTTTAATTCATAGCATGCTAAGTGATTAATTTAGAAGAATCAAAACCAATTTAAACAAGAAGGAATACATCACATAGTATTGGATTGATCTTCTTTGAATGTTGAATGGCACACTCCATTTGGGAAACACATTCTCATGTTGTGAGACTACATAAACACTTGGATAGAAACATTAGTCTCACAACTCTAGTCATATAGAGAATTCCCTTTTGGTAAGTGCTTTAAGAATTTGAATTTCTTACTTAGCACTCTATTCATTTAAGAACATGGGATAATACTCTTTATGTCTAGGTCATGGCAATAATATGATGATTAACTTGAAATATGCCACAAGATACATATAATCAATTTAAAGCATGTAGATTGTCACAATATAAAAATATGAACTTGCAATCTACCATATAATTAGATCCTTTCCAAAGCAAGGTAAAATCTTTTAAGTTCATTCTCAAGTGCTTCATTTTTCCTATGTGGCTACAAAAGACACAAAGGAATATACCAATTAAAAGCAATGTGCACTTAAGAATTAATTGTTACCATCCTTTGGATATCACTTGGTTGTAAGCCTTTTGCTTGATTCCCACAAAGGTTAATCCTTATTCCCTACAACACAAGTTCTTGCTAGAGATGAATATGAAGTTAGTGATATAACAACTCAATTCATCTTTGGGTCAATCTTAAAGGATAGACAATGTAAGATTGATAGCTTGAGATAAGAATTGAGTTAAACCGCTCAAGCACCCCAAAGCTTCATATCATCTCTAGGTACCTGCAAAACTTATTAAGTACATTTTGGTACCCATCTCATGATGGGTCCATCAAGGTTAGCCAATAAGGACTTAGGCACCCAAATAGCCTTGGTCCTAGAATGTGGTGAACTCATCACCTTTCTAGCACAAGAGTCAAATTTGGGTCTCCTAAGCATATTTGAATGTATTGACAAGTTAGGCTTAAGAGTTTTACCCTTTGGACAAACCTTGAATAGATGACCTTTTTCACGACAATTGTAGCAAATGCGGTGCTTATCCTTGCAATGCATTTGCCTTTTGTTTTCATCCTTTTTTATGGTCATCTTTCTTGATCGCGCAAGATCTTGGTTCTTCATGTGGGGGCATGAATCAATTTCATGATCCTTTTCCTTGCATCCATAGCACCTTCTATCGCTTCTCTTTGATCTTTCTTTGTTGAAGTACATAGGTACATTGTTAGAGCAAATAGTTTGAGCATTAATTTTCTTACCATGAATTTTGCTCATGCCCTTCTTGGAAAGCTTGGTATTCTTTTGAAGGGGTTTTGTGCATGCTACGGTTGTCCCCTTCTCAAGCTTTTTTACCATATTATCACGGTTATCTTGAGAAGGTTGAGCATGACACTTTCCCTTCAAAAGAGTTAAGCTCCTTCTTAGTCTTCCAACTTCTTCCTTGAGCTATTTATTTTCTTGTGTGATAGAAATATCACTAATTCCTGAAATTTCTAGCTCAATGGAAGATTGGCTTTCTTGAGAGCAACATTTGTTAGCACATGATAATATAGTTTCTACTTGAGTACATGTGCATATGTGAGGTTGGTATGATTTCAAATTAGTTAACACAACCTCATGAGCCATTTCTAACATGATATGTGAATCCATAAATTTATTATGAGAGCACACAAGCATATCATGTTTTTCTTGCAAAGCTAGATTTTCAATATTTAGCCTTTCTATCATGTTCTTGAACATAACATTTTTATTTTCTAATTGAGCAATATATGATGAATGATTAACAGCTTTAATTTGCTTAATTGAAATGTCTTCATACATTTGGACCAAATCATCATGAGAGCACTTTAGCTTCTCATGCTCTTTGGTCAACTTCTCCAAGTCTTTGATTTTTTCAATGAGGATATCTTCTTGCTTATGAAGCATTTCCTTTTGTTCTTCTGCTCTTTCCATGAGTTTGAGCAAGCTCATCCGGTTCTTCTTGCTTAGTTGAGCGAAGAATTTTTGAAGATCATCCTCATCTTCACTGTCACTTTCATGTTCATCCTTGTCGGGGACCATAATTAGGGGTACCCTCAAGGCTCCTAATTCTTAGCTAGTAACCCCCATCAGCACAAAGCTGCAAAGGCCTGATGGGTGCGATTAAGTCAGGGATCAGTCCATTCAAGGGACTCGATCACGCCTCACCCGAGCCTAGCCTCGGACAAGGGCAGCCGACCCCGGAGGATTTCCGTCTCGCCCGAGGCCCCCCTTCAGTGGCGAACATGTTTCCGGCTCGCCCGAGGCCCTGCCTTCGCCAAGAAGCAACCCTAACCAAATCGCCGCACCGACCGACCAAATCGCAGGAGCATTTAATGCAAAGGTGGCCTGACACCTTTATCCTGACGCATGCCCCCCAGCCGGCAGAGCCGAAGTGACCGCCGTCACTTCGCCGCTCCACTGGCCGGCCTGACAGAAGGACAGCGCCGCCTGCGCCACTCCGACTGCGGTGCCACTTGACAGAGTGAGACTGACAGGCAGTTAGGCCCGGCCAAAGGCACCATAGGAAGCTCCGCTCCGCCCGACCCAGGGCTCGGACTCGGGCTAAGTCCCGGAAGACGGCGAACTCCGCCCGACCCAGGGCTCGGACTCGACCTAAGTCCCGGAAGACGGCGAACTCCGCCCAACCCAGGGCTCGGACTCGGGCTAAGTCCCGGAAGACGGCGAACTCCGCCCGACCCAGGGCTCAGACTCGGACTCGGGCCAAGTCTCAGAAGACGACGATCTCCGCCTCGCCCGACCCAGGGCTCAGACTTGGGCTCGGCCCCAGAAGACGACGATCTCCGCCTCGCCCGACCCAGGGCTCGAACTTGGGCTCGGCCCCAGAAGACGACGATCTCTGCCTCGCCAGACCCAGGGCTCGGACTTGGGCTCGGCCCCAGAAGACGACGAACTCCGCTTCGCCCGACCCCAGGGCTCGGACTCCGCCCCGGCACCAGCCGACGATCTCCGCCTCGCCCGAACCTGGGGCTCGGACCCGACCTCAGCCACGGAAGACGGACTCGACCTCGGCTTCGGAGGAGCTTCCACATCGCCCAACCTAGGGCGTAGACCAGCCACGTCAACAGGAGGCGCCATCATCACCCTACCCCGAGCTGACTCGGGCCGCAGGGAACAAGACCGGCGTCCCATCTGGCTCGCCCCGCCAGATAGGCAATGATGGCGCCCTGCATACTCTGTGACGACGGCGGCTCTCAGCCCCCTTACGGAAGCAAGAGGACGTCAGCAAGGATTCAATCGCTCCGACAGCTGTCCCTCCGCTAGGCTCCATCGCTCCTCCGACGGCCACGACATCACACCAGCTGGGTGCCAAAATCTCTCCGGCTGCCACAACGGCATGTACTCAGGGCGCTAGCTCTCCTCCGCTAGACACGTAGCACTCTGCTACACCCCCCATTGTACACCTGGATCCTCTCCTTGCGCCTATAAAAGGGAGGACCAGGGCCCTCTTAGAGAGGGTTGGCCGCGCGGGGACGAGGACGAGACACGCGCTCGCTTGGAGCCACTCGCTCCCTCTCCCGCGTGGACGCTTGTAACCCCCTACTGCAAGCGCACCCGACCTGGGCGCGGGACGAACACGAAGGCCGCGGGATTCCCACCTCTCTCACGCCGGTCTCCGGCCGCCTCGCTCTCCCCCCTTCGTGCTCGCCCTCGCGCTCGACCCATCTGGGCTGGGGCACGCGGCGACATTCACTCATCGGCTCAGGGACCCCCCGGTCTCGGAACGCCGACAGTTGGCGCGCCAGGTAGGGGCCTCCTGCGTGTTGACGAACAGCTTCCCGTCAAGCTCCAGATGGGCAGTCTCCAGCAACCTCTCCAACCCGGGACGGTGCTCCATTTCGGGAGTCTTGAGTTCATGTCCCTCGACGGCAGCTACGACATGATACTCCTTCCACCGCCGTGCGACAACAACAGTGGCGGCCGACAACCCGCCCGCCGGCGGCGGAATCGGCGACGTCTTCCCCGCATGGTGGAAGAACAATCTTCGAGCTCACCCCGTCCTCTCCCCCGCCGGCGGAGGAGGAGGCGGGGGAACCAAGGCCAAGCAGGAGACAGCGCCTCGTCGGCTGTCGAGCGAGTCGACGGCCCCAGCGCCCCAACGGGGGGCGCACCGGGCGTCGACCTCGCGTTTGAGACGAAGGCGAGCGTCGTCTCCCCGCGACACGCCAATCCCGAGCAAGCGGACGACGCCAGCACACTCGCGAAAAGCTTGCTGGACGTCACCCCGTACTTGAGACGACGGCGCAGTCAGTCCCCGACGTGACCTTATCACCGCCCGTCGACCAAAAGGTACCGATCGATTCCCATCCCACGTCTTTCGGATTCAGCCTCAACCCGTCTAGAGACTTCGCTTTGGCGGGCGCTCTCGTAGAGGCAAGTCCAGACCCTCTGGGGTTTCGTATGCGGTCACCTTGGGACCGGCTGACGGATGTCTCGACCTAAGGGCCCTCTAGGTCCGAGGAAGACGACGAGCCCAGCATCTGTTGGGATTTCTCTGGGCTTGGCAACCCCGGTGCCATGCGGGACTTCATGACCGCATGTGACTACTGCCTTTCCGACTGTTCCGACGGTAGCCGTAGCCTCGGCGACGAGGACCGCGGTCCAAGTCGCGAATGCTTCCACGTCGATCTAGGGGGTCCCCCCGAAGGCAACCATCTCGGCATGCCGGAGGACGGTGACCTCCCTAGGCCGGTGCCTCGCGTTGACATCCCACGGGAGCTAGCTGTGGTTCCCGTTCAGGCGGGGGGTCATGACCCACAGCTCGAGCGAATCCGCAGGGTGCAGGCCAGGCTCGACGAGGGAGCAAGAGCGCTTGAGCCGATCCGTCGGGACGTCGGGCAGGCATGGGCGGGCCAACCTCCGGCCGGAGAAATACGTCATCTACCCCAGGGCTTCCAGCACCGCATCACCGACGACGTCAGGGTCAGGCCACCACCCGCTTCTAGTGGGGTCGGCCAGAACCTGGCGGCAGCAGCAATGCTTCTTCGCGCGATGCCGGAGCCATCAACCACCGAGGGGCGGCGAATCTAGGGAGAGCTCAAGAATCTCCTGGAAGGCACCGCGGTCCGACGGGCCGAGAGCTCCGCCTCCCGAAGGCAGGGGTACCCCTCGGAACCTCATGTTGCGACTTCCCGATTCATGCGGGAAGCCTCGGTCTACACTGGGCGCACGCGCAACACAGCGCCTGCGGCCCCGGGTCGCCTCGGCAACGAGCACCGTCACCGCGACCGACGAGCCCACCTAGACGAGAGGGTGCGCCGAGGCTACCACCCCAGGCGTGGGGGACGCTACGACAGCGGGGAGGATCAGAGTCCCTCGCCCGAACCACCCGGTCCGCAAGCCTTCAGCCGAGCCATCCGACGGGCGCCATTCCCGACCCGGTTCCGACCCCCGACTACTATCACAAAGTACTCGGGGGAGACGAGACCGGAACTGTGGCTCGTGGACTACTGTCTGGCCTGCCAACTTGGTGGAACGGACGATGACGACCTCATCATCCGCAACCTCCCCCTGTTCCTCTCCGACTCCGCTCACGCCTGGTTGGAGCACCTGCCTCCGGGGCAGATCTCCAACTGGGACGACCTAGTCCAAGCTTTCACCGGCAATTTCCAGGGCACGTATGTGCGCCCCGGGAATTCCTGGGACCTTCGAAGCTACCGACAGCAGCCGGGAGAGTCTCTCCGGGACTACATCCGGCGATTCTCGAAGCAGCGCACCGAGCTGCCCAACATCACCGACTCGGATGTCATCGACGCGTTCCTCGCTGGCACCACCTGCCGCGACCTGGTGAGCAAGCTAGGCCGCAAGACCCCCACCAGGGCGAGCGAGCTGATGGACATCGCCACCAAGTTCGCCTCCAGCCAGGAGGCGGTCGAGGCTATCTTCCGAAAGGACAAGCAGCCCCAGGGCCGCCCATCGGAAGATACTCCCGAGGCGTCAACTCAGTGCGGCGCCAAGAAGAAGGGCAAGAAGAAGTCGCAAGCGAAATGCGCCGCCGCCGATGCGGACCTTGTCGCCGCCGCCGAGTACAAGAACCCTCGGAAGCCCCCCGGAGGTGCCAACCTCTTCGACAAGATGCTCAAGGAGCCGTGCCCCTATCACCAGGGACCCGTCAGGCACACCCTTGAGGAGTGTGTCATGCTTCGGCGCCACTTCCACAGGGTCGGGCCACCCGCGGAGGGTGGCAAGGCCCGCGACGACGACAAGAAGGAAGATCACCAGGCAAGAGAGTTCCCCGAGGTCCGCGACTGCTTCATGATCTATGGTGGGCAAGCGGTGTTGGGGGCCTTCGTCCTCCGAAGGTCCTCAAAAACATGATTTGACAATATTTTCCAAGTGAATTATATGAACAGGTATCTTCGGACTCAGATCATGAACATGGAGTACGGTCAGAACGAAGCCCAAGCTGTACGAAGCTGATTACCAAGTTGTACGAAGGATGGTGCACAGCCGAAGCTATGCGCAGAAAGCTTCGTCGCGATAGCAGAAAGGGGAACCGACTTAAAGATGAAAAGACTACTTAGGCCTTAATAGATTCCCATAAGTCATTAGCAAATGTAATGGACATGAATGTAATTTTGCATGGGCTACGTCCCACGCCTATAAATAGATGAACAGTACTCCCGTACTGTTCACGCTGACTTGGCATTGGCTTTCCGTCATCCTTGTACTTTTGCCTTCCTGCAATCCAAAGGTACACTTGTAATCTGAAATCATTTCTATTTTTATATGATAATAAAATAGAAATGACGTTGCGACAATATTTAATATTATTTTTTATGTTGCATGTAAGTTCTTCGTCATAGTTTATTGTGCTTACGAAGATATGTTGTTTGTGACCTTCGTCCGGAATACGTTATATCCCGAAGGGAAATAATGTTTCAAGGGACGAAGGACTTTATCATTTAACACTTTTTATGTTGCCTTGTTCTTAATCCGAAGCATTTGAGAACAAGTCCCCAACATTGGCGCCCACCGCCGGTGAACTCACTTCCACTCTTTGAGTTTTTTGACCGCCATCGGCGATCACCAACCTTCGCTATGGCGTCGAAGAAAGCTTCGGCAACCGGCACTGCAGCTCTCCAACCGCTGGACCACAATCAGGAGACTGTCTCTCTTCGAGAGGCCCGAAGCCAGAAGAGGAAGGCTGTCAGCCCGACGCCTCAAGAGGATGAGTTAGACCAAGAGATCAGAGATATGGAGATGCTTCATCAACAGGTGCAGAAAAAAAAAGGAAAAGATGGCCAGGCTAGCCGAACTGCAAAGGCAGATAGACGAAGCTTCTGAAGAAGTTCGCCATCTTACTCAGGATGAGCAGAACCGAAGGCCTCAGCACAAGGATCTTCATCAGGAGGGTTTCTTCAATGAAGATGACTGGTATGAGAATTTCCACCATGGAAATTTTGCTTTTGATGATGCTTCTCCTCTGTCCGCTGAGCTGCAGGCTACACCTTGGCCTTCATCCTACAAGCCACCCCAGCTTCCCATGTTCGACGGCCATTCAGACCCGAAGCAGTTTTTGATGAGCTACGAAGCAACAGTATCTTCGTATGGTGGCAATACGGCAGTCATGGCAAAGTCTTTTGTTATGGCTGTCAGGAGTGTTGCTCAAACCTGGTATTCCTCCCTTCGACCAGGAACGATCACTTCATGGCAAAAGCTGAAGGACATGTTGTTAACCAGCTTCCAAGGGTTTCAGACGAAGCCGGTCACTGCTCAGGCCCTGTTCCAATGCACTCAGGATCATGAAGAATACCTTCAGGCGTATGTCAGAAGGTTCTTGCGTTTGAGGGCGCAAGCACCAACGGTGCCTAATGAAATTGTCATCGATGCCATGATTAAGGGGCTTCGTCCTGGACCTTCAGCTCAATACTTTGCTAGGAAGCCTCCTCAAACTTTGGAGAAGCTGCTCCAGAAGATGGACGAATACATTCGTGCCGACAACGATTTTTACCAAAGAAGGGAGGAGGCTTTCAGATTTTCTGAAATGACCAGGGGCTTCGGAGGAAGATTCTATCCGAGGCATGTCAGGTCCATCCACAACTCTACTCAAAATGATGATAAGGGGAGTCAGCAGCACAGGCCGCAGTGCTCCTCACAGGCTTCAGGGCAACAGCAAAGTTTCTTCCGGCCACCAGCTCCAAGAGGCAGAGGCGCCAGGGGCTTCGGAGGAAGATTTGGAGATCAACCAAGGAGAATGTTTTGCTTATTCTGTGGTGAAAACAAGGGCCATACCACCAGAATGTGCCATGTTACCATCCAGAAGCAAAAGGAGATAGCCGAAGCTGCAGCGCAGCAAGCTCAGCCGAAGCAGGTCATGCATACTGCTTCGTACCATCCGCCTTACATCCCAGAATACATAGGCAACCACCCTGCAGTTTCTGTTGCTTCGGCGAGTCAACCTCAAGCTTCCTGGCAACAGCCTCCGCCTCCACCACCATTGCAACAAGGCCAACAGCCAGAAGGGAGCCAATATGCTCCACACCAAAGGGATCTCAGAGAACAATCCGAAGCTCGCACAGTCAATAGCACTGTGCCAGAGTCGAAGCACATCTATTGACAAATATCCTACCAGTTTTTTCCATTCAGTTCTATTTTCTGTGTAATAAAGGACATTTTTTAGTTTTCATGTATTTTCTCAGGCTTAAGTTGCTGAAGCTTAAAAATTTACGATAACAAGGAGGACCTTCGAATTATCTAAAATCCTTCGAAGCAACAAAAAGTCGTTCTAAGGAACGCAGAGTAAGTTTGCTGAAATCACAAAAAGTCGTTCCAAAGGGAACGCAGTGTAAGTTTTCTGCTCCAAAGTCGTTCCTAAGGGAATGCAGAGCTTACAGCGAAAAGTCAACGCTGATACCGCCTAAGTAAAAGGCGAAGAAGCTCCAAAGTCGTTCCTAAGGGAATGCAGAGCTTACAGCGAAAAGTCAACGCTGATACCGCCTAAGTAAAAGGCGAAGAAGCTCCAAAGTCGTTCCTAAGGGAATGCAAAGCTTACAGCGAAAAGTCAGCGCTGGTACAAAAATATTTTGTGTTTTACGGGGATATGTGTGTATCTTCGGAACAAATGTCATCTACATAACATAACATCATCACATCATTTTGCATAGCATAAGCATCATACATCATGCTGCATATGGCACAAGAAGGGGGTACAATATCGATCTTCAGAGAATGTTTTGAAAAAGTGAAAATTGTGCTAAGGCAGAAAAAGGAAATACGATATTGACCTTCGAAGTACATCTTCGGAAAAAAATTTACGAAGCATAAATATGCTTCATCAGAGCAGTATCGAAGTTGTCGTGATACATAAACGTTTTTCTTCACGAAGCATGAAAAGAAGGGAAGGTGTTTTTTCGCCGAAGGCTCAAAAACGGTATGTATGTTAAATTTCATGCATCGTAAAGAATTAAATCTTAAAAAGAAATTTGTATATTACATTCAAAGTTACAAAATATTACATAGATCACATTTCAAATGTTTTTACAATAACATCTAGTCTTCCCTGAGTACTACTTCTGCAGCCTCATTTAGTAGTTGTTCAACAACTTTATCCATGATAGCTTCGGCCATTTGTTTAATTTCGTCATCCCCCTTCGTGTGGGGGCCAGCCGACGATCCAGCAGGTTCTGAGGGAAGAGTGGATGCGGACTTATTACTATTACAAGCCGTCGTCAAGTTTGAAATCAAAAATTACAACAAAGAGATAAAAAAACACTAGTTAATACCTATTTGCCCTTCGGGCTCTGTGCTTTTTTCAGCAGCTTCTGCTACTTTCCTAGCATCATGGATGCCTTTTTCGCTTTTTTGGATAATTTCTCGGGCCATTTCTCGGCCACCATTGTCCCAGATGTCGGTGAAAAATTTTCCACCAGCCTGGCTAGCTTCGGCCGAGGGATCTTTAATATCTTCAGGGGATAAGCTGGCTTCGGATTGTGCAAGAACCTTAACATGATCGCAGCCTTTTTTCTCTAGTATAGAAGCAATCCCCCTGGCACCCGAGAAGGCGCAAATGTCTCCTCGACTGTTTAGAATTTCTTCGAAGGCTTCAGCTTCGTGGCAGATCCATTCTATCGGCCCTTCTGGGTTACCTCTCACAAAATCTTCTTCACTCGAAAATGCGCCAACACTGGCGAAGCTGGTTTTTATTTACTTTACACAATCCATGGATTTTTCGTAGCACCTTTTCTTAGAAGACCGAAGCACTTCAACGGTTCCTTCCAAATGATTAGCCCATTGGTCGCTACATTCCCGCCTCGTTTCTTCAAGTATGCGTTCTTCTTTCGCCCGGGCCAATTGCTTCCGAAGATCGTCAATCTCGTGCTTTTGAGCTGCAATTTGAGCTTTGGACGCAGCTTCGTTCTCCTTTACTTTATCCACTAATGTAACTAGAATCTTGTCCTTTTCCAGGGCTTCGTTCCTTAGCTTGATAACCTCTGTTCGAAGGTTGTTGAAGGCAATTTCATAGCTTTCGTCTTCGGCACTCTTTTGCGCTCTCAGCGCGTTGCTTAGTATTAATCCCTATATGTAAAAAGTTAGTATAAGAATAAAACAATAGATTTCGAATCATAAAGTTTCCAAAATGCGCAATTCTCGCACCTTCAGACTATTATATGCAAGGCTATCCGCAAGATCCTCCTTCGTCATAGCGCATAGTCCAGCTTCAAGCTTCGGAAACCCCATACTCCTAGCCATCTCCCGGCAGACAGATAATTCTTTGTTGTCAGGGAGACAGTATAGGAAGTCATCTTCGTTTGTCCCATTGAACACTAGTGCCCCCTTCGGATATTTTAATTCTTTGGCATAGTGGTTGGCTTCATAAATCTCTTCTTCAGATAATTTCTTCCCTGAAGCATGTCGCACAATGTAATCACATATGGTGGAAGGAGCTTCGGGGGCAGCAGTGTCAATTTCTTCAACCAAAATTGGCTCCGGCATTTTTATTTTTTCTTCGGTTTCCAAAGGTTGTTCCTTGGTGGGCTCTGAAGTCCCAGCTTCAACTTCAAGTTGTTGCTTCGAAGCTTCAGCAACTAAAGCTTCAGAAAGTTCAACAGTCTTCTTTGGAGTTGTGCTTGAAGACTTAATTGTCTCCAAAACATCTAGCACGTTCACCATTCTTTTTCTTTTCGGGGTTACCGATGGACCCTTTTGATTTTTTATTATTTCAACACTTGCTGAAGGACTTAAGATTTCTAATATTTTTGGTCCTTCAATTTTCGGTTTTTCTGCTTTCTCTGCTGAAGGTACTTCAGTTTTTTCTTCGATCTTCGGCACTGGAGCTAGCTCTGTACTTTCAGTGGCCAAGGAGACTTTACCGATAAATTCAGGCACTGTGGCCGGCTCAATAAAACGTGCCCGGTGGGTGAGCACCTTCATCTTTTTTCTTTGCGGCGCTGGCTCACTAGAAGCACTTGTGACAACTTCTGTTGCAGGAGAAGTATTTTTTCTTTTGCGACCCGGCACCGGATAATGGTGGTCAGGGTAGACAAACCCGATTGCATCAAATACCCGGTTGAGCCTCTTCTTCTTTCGGCCTCCGAAGGCTGCCGATAATGCAGTGTTCTCGGCCTTCGAATATACCCCAAGCAGTTCGTCACTTAATGTTTCAATGCTTTTTAACCAGTCGTCATCAGGTTCAACAAACTTATCCCCGTATTTGAATGTGTATTTTAATCTGACTAGTCCACCTTCGTCAGACTCTTTGATGGTCTCCTTCGGCATTTCCCACTTTCCTGCAAGTGGCCACACCCTGAAGGCAATATGCTCTTGGACCAGATCCCTTGTCCCAATAAAAGAGCAGATTACGCCGAAGGCTCTTTGGCATTCTTCGGCCGCTTCATCCATTTCAACCTTCGGCTTTCGGAGTCCGAAGCGTTGCCAGATGGGGCGCATAATGATACTCTTAACATCTTCTTGCGCTGTCAAGTCATTCTTTACATAGAACCATTCTGTCATCCAGGCACCGGGCCACCTCTTCCGAAAGGTTGGCACAGGGCAGCTTGACCCGGAGCGGGCACCAAAGCTGTAACAACCAAAGTTGTTGTGATATTGTTCTTTTCCCCAGGGCTTTGTCTCATATACCAACTCATGAATTTTGCAAAAGCTTTTAGCATTTGGTTCTAAACCTTGGCTTTTCACAGCCCAGACAAAGATTCCCATTCTTATGATAGCTTCAGGAGTAATTTGATGAAGGTAGATTTGAAATGTCTTCAGGACTTCGACAACAAAGCTGCTTAGGGGGAACCGAAGCCCAGCCTTGAGAAAGCTTCGGAAGATCACGACCTCATCTTCTTCGGGGGTGGGAGAAGTCTTTTCTCCAGCATCAGCCCTCACAATAGATATATCTCGAAAATATCTCCCCCTCATATTGTCAATATGACTCTGCTTAATAGTAGTTTTCCCGAAAACCGAGTGACTTGGCCGCCATGGTCGATCTTCAGACTCTCCCCCGCCGCTTTCTACATCATAACTGTCGCTGTCACCAGTATCTTCAGATAAACCTTCTAAAATCTCTTTGGTGATCTTTTTTGTATTGGTCTTCGACATTGCCTCAAGAAAGCCCAGGTTCTTCTCTTCAGAGAGACTTAGCTTCATCTCGACAACAGCCTTCTTCTCCTCAGACATCTCTTCGGAGATCCTACTTCTCTCTTCCGAAGCTTAAAACTAGGAAAGAAAACAAATATTTTTGGGCAGAAAGTTTTATAAGCAGGAAAAACAGATGGCAAAGAGAGCGTGCCAAATCAAATGTGGCGGGCTCCTATTTATACACTCGATATGACGGAAACTGTGTGGTCCCAGGTGTTAGTGACTTTTGCTATTCTAGCAAAGGGAAGGTGTTTTTTCGGACCTTCGGCTCAAGGCCTTCGTCCATATCGCAATCTGAATTTATCACTAACAAATTAATATTGCGAGGGGCTACTGTTGGGGGCCTTCGTCCTCCGAAGGTCCTCAAAAACATGATTTGACAATATTTTCCAAGTGAATTATATGAACAGGTATCTTTGGACTCAGATCATGAACATGGAGTACGGTCAGAACGAAGCCCAAGCTGTACGAAGCTGATTACCAAGCTGTACGAAGGATGGTGCACAGCCGAAGCTATGCGCAGAAAGCTTCGTCGCGATAGCAGAAAGGGGAACCGACTTAAAGATGAAAAGACTACTTAGGCCTTAATAGATTCCCATAAGTCATTAGCAAATGTAATGGACATGAATGTAATTTTGCATGGGCTACGTCCCACGCCTATAAATAGATGAACAGTACTCCCGTACTGTTCACGCTGACTTGGCATTGGCTTTCCGTCATCCTTGTACTTTTGCCTTCCTGCAATCCGAAGGTACACTTGTAATCTAAAATCATTTCTATTTTTATATGATAATAAAATAGAAATGACGTTGCGACAATATTTAATATTATTTTTTATGTTGCATGTAAGTTCTTCGTCATAGTTTATTGTGCTTACGAAGATATGTTGTTTGTGACCTTCGTCCGGAATACGTTATATCCCGAAGGGAAATAATGTTTCAAGGGACGAAGGACTTTATCATTTAACACTTTTTATGTTGCCTTGTTCTTAATCCGAAGCATTTGAGAACAAGTCCCCAACAAGCGGCGAACGCCTCGGCTCGGCACCGCAAGCAAGAGCGCCGGGAGGTCTGCTCGGTCAAGGTGGCGGCGCCAGTCTATCTAGACTGGTCCGACAAGCCCATCACCTTCGACCGAGACGATCACCCCGACCATGTGCCGAGCCTAGGGAAATACCCGCTCGTCGTCGACCCCGTCATCAGCGACGTCAGGCTCACCAAGGTCCTCATGGACGGAGGCAGCAGCCTCAACATCATCTACGCCGAGACCCTCGGGCTTCTGCGTATCGATCTGTCCTCTGTCCGGGCAGGCACTGCGCCCTTCCATGGGATCATTCCCGGGAAGCGTGTCCAACCCCTCGGACAGCTCGACCTTCCCGTCTGCTTCGAAACACCCTCCAACTTCCGAAGGGAGACCCTGACGTTCGAGGTGGTCGGGTTCTGAGGAACCTACCACGCGGTACTGGGGAGGCCATGCTACGCGAAGTTCATGGCCGTCCCCAACTACACCTACCTGAAGCTCAAGATGTCGGGCCCCAACGGGGTCATCACCGTCAGCCCTACGTACAAACACGCGTTCGAATGCGACGTGGAGTGCGTGGAGTACGCCGAGGCCCTCGCCGAGTCCGAGGCCCTCATCGCCGACCTGGAGAGCCTCTCTAAGGAGGTGCCAGACGTGAAGCGTCATGCCGGCAACTTTGAGCCAGCGGAGACAGTTAAGTCCGTCCCCCTCGACCCCAGCGGCGACACCTCCAAGCAGATCCGGATCGGCTCCGGGTTCGATCCCAAATAGTGAGAGCACCTAGAGGGGGGGTGAATAGGTGATCCTGTGAAACTTAAACTTATAGCCACAAAAACTTGTTAAGTGTTAGCACAATAATCGCCAAGTGGCTAGAGAGGAGTCTCAACAAAACACAATACCACAAGAGATCAAACACAGAGATGACACAGTGGTTTATCCCGTGGTTCGGCCAAGACCAACGCTTGCCTACTCCACGTTGTGGCGTCCCAACGGACGAGGGTTGCAATCAACCCCTCTCAAGCGGTCCAAAGACCAACTTGAATACCACGGTGTTTTGTTTTGCCTTTCAATATCCCGTTTGCGAGGAATCTCCACAACTTGGAGCCTCTCGCCCTTACACTTGAGATTCACAAGAAATTCAGAGTAAGGGAGGAAAGCAACACACACAAATCCACAGCAAAATGCGCACACACACGGCCAAGAATCGAGCTCAAAAGACTATCTCAAAGTTCTCACTAGAACGGAGCTCGAATCACTGAGAATGACAAACGAATGCGCAAAGACTGAGTGTGGATGATCAAGAATGCTCTAAGGTTGCTTCTTATTCTCCTCCATGCGCCTAGGGGTCCCTTTTATAGCCCCAAGGCAGCTAGGAGCCGTTGAGAGCAAATCTGGAAGGCCAATCTTGCCTTCTGTCGTCGGGTGCACCGGACAGTCCGGTGCACACCGGACACTGTCCGGTGCCCGATTTCTTTCCTTAAACAGCGCTGCCGACCGTTGCAGATCTGGGAGCCGTTGGCGCACCGGACAGTCCGGTGCCCCCTTCCGACCGTTGGCCCGGCCACGTGTCGCGCGCAGATTCCGCGGCCGACCGTTGGCCCGGCCGACCGTTGGCTCACCGGACAGTCCGGTGCACACCGGACAGTCCGGTGAATTTTAGCCGTACGCCGTCGGCGAATTCCCGAGAGCGGCTACTTCACGCCGAGCCAGCCTGGCGCACCGGACACTGTCCGGTGCACCACCGGACAGTCCGGTGCACCCAGACTGGACAGACTTTGGCTGCTCGAGCCATCTCTTCTCCAACTCGATTTTTTCTGTTTCCAGCACTTAGACACAATACATTAGTCCATAAAACAATGTACTAAGTCTGAGAAACATACCTTTATCCTTGATTTGTACTTTGTCCACCATTTTACAATTAGGCACCTGTGTTGGGCACTAAATCACCAAAATACTTAGAAATGGCCCAAGGGCACATTTCCCTTTCAATCTCCCCCTTTTTGGTGATTTATGCCAACACAACATAAAGCAAGTAGAACAAGTACAAAAACACTTCAAATAAGAACTCAAATTATTTTGATTCAATTTTGACATATATGGATCACTCTATGCCACCACTTGGTTTGTTTTTGCAAATCAAACTCAAATCTCTATCTCTAAGTCAAACACACATGTTGAAGCATAAAGAGAGTCATTCCAAAAGAGATTGATCAAAGATTTCAAAAACTCCCCCTTTTTCCCATAATCAATACTTCTCCCCACAAGAAGCCAACTTTTGACAAGAGAGACAAGAGAGACAACAAAAGAGTTTTGACAAACCAAAAGCTCTATTCTACTATTTTCAAAATCTCTCAAGTGGTAGCTGATCCATTTATCGCTCTCTCAAGTGGTAGCTGATCCATTTATCGCTTTGGCCTTTATTTTCTCCCCCTTTGGCATCAAGCACCAAAACGGGATCAATCTTGGCCCTTTAACCCCATTGCCTCACCAAAATCTTCAATTTAGAGCAAATGGCAATAAGAGTTCATGAGATGGACATGGAATAAGTTACCCTCTCATCGGAGTGCAGTGGAAGTCTTTCATGGTCCAAGTCCACCTTTTCCCTTTCAATTCTCCTTCGAGACTAAATCAAGCAAACTCAAGCATATGGTTAGTCTCAAAGGGTCAAGTTGTAACACATCTCCCCCTAAACATGTGCATCACTTTGCAATGGACTTGTGAGGTCCAGGGAGTGTTTGTACAACTTGAGCACCATAATAAGCAACAAAATGCAGAATGGACATGATCAAAGGCATAAACACATGTATGCTACATTTCAATCCAAGTTCCGCGAATCTAAGATATTGAGCTCACTACGCAACCTGCAAAAGGTCTTCTCATCTAGAGGCTTGGTAAAGATATCGGCTAGCTGGTTCTCGGTGCTAACATGAAACACTTCGATATCTCCCTTTTGCTGGTGGTCTCTCAAAAAGTGATGCCGGATGTCAATGTGCTTTGTGCGGCTGTGCTCAACAGGATTTTCCGCTATTCGGATAGCACTCTCATTGTCACATAGGAGTGGGACTTTGCTCAGATTGTAGCCAAAGTCCCTGAGGGTTTGCCTCATCCAAAGTAGTTGCGCACAACACTGTCCTGCGGCAACGTACTCGGCCTCAGCGGTGGATAGGGCAACGGAGGTTTGTTTCTTAGAGTTCCATGACACCAGGGACCTTCCTAAGAATTGGCACGTCCCCGATGTACTCTTCCTATCGACCTTACATCCAGCATAGTCAGAATCTGAGTACCCAATCAAGTCAAAGTTAGACCCCTTTGGATACCAGATCCCGAAGCAAGGCGTAGCGACTAAATATCGAAGAATTCGCTTCACAGCCACTAAGTGACACTCCTTCGGATCAGATTGAAATCTAGCACACATGCATACGCTAAGCATAATATCCGGTCTACTAGCACATAAATAGAGCAAGGAACCTATCATGGACCGGTATGCTTTTTGATCAACGGACTTACCTCCTTTGTTGAGGTCGGTGTGTCCGTCGGTTCCCATCGGCGTCTTTGCGGGCTTGGCGTCCTTCATCCCAAACCTCTTTAGCAAATCTTGTGTGTACTTCGTTTGAGAGATGAAGGTGCCGTCCTTGAGTTGCTTCACTTGGAACCCAAGGAAGTAGGTCAACTCGCCCATCATCGACATCTCGAATTTCTGCGTCATTACCCTGCTAAACTCTTCACAAGACTTTTGGTTAGTAGAACCAAATATTATGTCATCGACATAAATTTGGCACACAAACAAATCACCATCACATGTCTTTGTAAAAAGAGTTGGATCGGCTTTCCCAACCTTGAAAGCATTAGCAATTAAAAAGTCTCTAAGGCATTCATACCATGCTCTTGGGGCTTGCTTAAGTCCATAGAGCGCCTTAGAGAGCTTACACACATGGTCGGGGTACCGTTCATCCTCGAAGCCAGGGGTTGCTCCACGTACATCTCCTCCTTGATTGGCCCGTTGAGGAAAGCGCTCTTCACATCCATTTGGAACAACCTGAAAGAATGGTGAGCGGCATATGCTAGCAAGATACGAATTGATTCTAGCCTAGCCACAGGAGCAAAAGTCTCCTCAAAGTCCAAACCTGCGACTTGGGCATAACCTTTTGCCACAAGTCGAGCCTTGTTCCTCGTCACCACCCCGTGCTCGTCCTGTTTGTTGCGGAACACCCACTTGGTTCCCACTACATTTTGCTTGGGACGAGGCACCAGTGTCCAAACTTCATTGCGCTTGAAGTTGTTGAGTTCCTCCTGCATGGCCAATACCCAATCCGGATCTAGCAAGGCCTCCTCTACCCTGAAAGGCTCAATAGAAGAGACAAAGGAGTAATGCTCACAAAAATTAACTAATCGAGATCGAGTAGTTACTCCCTTGCTAATGTCACCCAAAATTTGGTCGACGGGATGATCCCTTTGAATCACCGCTCGAACTTGGGTTGGAGGTTCCGGTTGCGCTTCTTCCTCCATCACGTGATCATCTTGTGCTCCCCCTTGATCACACGCCTCCTTTTGATGAACCTGTTCATCGTCTTGAGTTGGGGGATGCACCGTTGTTGAGGAAGAAGGTTGATCTCGTTCATCTTGTTCCTGTGGCCGCACTTCTCCAATCGCCATGGTTCGTATAGCGGCCGTCGGAACATCTTCTTCATCTACATCATCACAATCAACAACTTGCTCTCTTGGAGAGCCATTAGTCTCATCAAATACAACGTCGCTAGAGACTTCAACCAAACCCGATGATTTGTTGAAGACCCTATACGCCTTTGTATTTGAATCATAACCTAATAAAAACCCTTCTACAGTGTTGGGGACTTGTTCTCAAATGCTTCGGGTTAAGAACAAGGCAACACGAAAAGTGTTAGGTGTAAAAATCCTTCGTCCTTCGAGACATTATGCCCCTTCGGGAATAATGAGTTTCGGACGAAGGTCACAAAAAACATACCTTCGTAAATATAACAAGTAACGACGAAGGGTGCATATAAAGCATGAAATATAATTTAGACATCATCATAGAATCATTTCTATTTTATTAACATGAGAAAATAGAAATGATTACAAATTACAAATGTACCTTCGGTCCTGAGAGAAGGTATAAAGTACAAGCGTGACGCAAAAGCGAATGCTCAGTCAGCGTGAACAGTACGGGAGTACTGTTCATCTATTTATAGACGTGGGACGCAGCCCACGTAAAATTACATCCATGTCCACTACATTTGTTAATGACTTATGGAAATCTGTCGAGGCCCATGTAGTCTTTTCATCTTTAAGTCGGTTCCCTTTTCTGCTATCGTGACGAAGCTTCCCCGCACACAGCTTCGGCTGCGCTCGTGCTTCGTCTGGTTCAGGCTTCGTCCTGGCCGTGCTTCGTATTCATAATTCTGAATCCGAGAATACCTGTTCACATAATCCACTTGGAAAACATTGTCAAATCATGTTTTTGAGGACCTTCGGAGGACGAAGGCCCCCAACAGTAGCCCCTCGCAATATTAATTTGTTAATAATAAATTCAGATTGCGATATGGACGAAGGCCTTGAGCCGAAGGTCCGAAAAAACACCTTCCCTTTGCTAGAATAGCAACCTTCACTGACAAACGGGACCTTTCAATTGTCAACGCCCTGGGCGTATAAATAATATCGCACCGCAAACTCATTTGGTACGCACACTTGCCATCTGCTTCGGCCCACTAAAATTTTTAGCTCTTGCACTAAGATTTGCTGGTCTTTTTGATTTTGAAGCTTCGGCATCGGGAACAATTTTTTAGCGTTTCCGAAGATGTCTGAAGGCAAGAAGATCCCTGCTGAGACGAAGCTGAGTCTTGAGGAGGAGAAGAATCTGGGGTTCCTGATAGCGATGGCAGAGACGAATACAGAGAAAATCACCAAGGAGATTCTCGAAGGTTTGTCTGAAGATACTGGTGACAGCGACAGCTATGATGTGGAGAGTGGTGGTGAAGAGGCCGAAGATCGTCCATGGCGGCCAAGCCACACGGTTTTCGGGAAAACCACTATCAAGCAGAGCCATATTGATAATATGAGGGGGCGGTACTTTCGAGATTTATCTATTGTGAGGGCTGACGCTGGAGAAAAGACTTCTCCCACCCCCGAAGAAGATGAAGTTGTGATTTTCCGAAGCTTTCTCAAGGCTGGGCTTCGATTCCCCCTGAGCAACTTTGTTATTGAGGTACTGAAAACATTTCAAGTCTACCTTCATCAACTTACTCCTGAAGCTATTATAAGAATGGGAATTTTTGTCTGGGCTGTGAGAAGCCAAGGTTTGGAACCAGACGCTAAAAGCTTCTGCAACATTCACGAGTTATTGTACGAGACGAAACCCTGGGGAAAAGAGCAATATCACAACAATTTTGGGTGCTACAGCTTCGGCGCCCGCTCCGGGTCAAGCTGCCCTGTGCCGACCTTTCGGAAGAGGTGGCCCGGAGCCTGGATGACTGAATGGTTTTATGTGAAAAATGACCTAACAGCGCAAGATAATGTCAAAAGTATCATTATGCACCCAATCTGGCAACGCTTCGGACTTCGAAGGCCGAAGGTTGAAATGGATGAGGCAGCCGAAGAGTGCCAAAGAGCCTTCGGTGTAGTTTGCTCCTTTATTGGGACAAGGGACTTAGTCCAAGAGCACATTGCCTTCAGGGTATGGCCACTTGCAGAAAAATGGGAAATGCCGAAGGATACTATCAAAGAGTCCGACGAAGGCGGACTGGTCAGACTGAAGTACACATTCAAATATGCAGATAAATTTATTGAACCTGATGACGACTGGTTGAAAAGCATTGAAACATTAAGTGACGAACTGCTTGGGGCATATTCGAAGGCTGAGAACACTGCGTTATCAGCAGCCTTCGGAGGCCGAAAAAAGAAGAGACTCAACCGGGTGTTTGATGCAGTTGGGTTCTTCTACCCTGATTATCGTTATCCCATTCGAGGGCAAAAAAGGAAAAACACAACCTCTGCAAAAGAAGAAGCTGCAACTGCTCCTAGCGAGCCAGAACCGAAAGGAAAGAGGGTAAAGGTCCTCGCACACCGGCCACGCCATATTGAACCAGCTTCGGTGCCTGAGTTCACCGGAGAAACTTCTTCGGCCGCCGAAGCTGAACAGCCAACCGTGCTGCCGGAAATTGCAGAGATGGCCGAAGCGCCATCCACAGAAAAAATGAAAGAAGCGAAAAAACCGACTAAGGAAAAATCATCAGAAGTTTTGAGTCCTGCAGCAAATGTCGAAACAGCAAAAAACCAAAAGGGGTCAACGGTGACCCCAAAAAGGAAAAGAATGGTAAACGTACTAGATGTCTTGGAGACAATTAAGTCTTCAAGCACAACTCCGAAAAAGAGTGTTGAAATTGCTGAAGCTTCTACTGAAGCTTCGACGCGACAGGCTGAAGCTGAAGCTGGGCCTTCAGAGCCCTTCAAGGAGCAAACTTTGGAAGCCGAAGCAATAAAAATACCAGATCCAGTTTTAGTTGAAGAAACTGACACTGCCATCCCCGAAGCGCCTGCCAGCATGTGCGACTACATCATACGACATGCTTCGGGGAAAAAACTATCTGAAGAAGAAACTCATGAAGCTAACCATTATGCGAAGGAGCTAAAATATCCGAAGGGGGCAGTAATATTCAATGGGACGAATGAAGATGACTTCTTATACTGCCTGCCTGACAACAAAGAGCTATCTGTCTGCCGAGAGATGGCCAGAAGTATTGGTTTCCCGAAGCTTGAATCTGGATTGTGCGCCATGACGAAAGAAGATCTCGCAGACAGTCTTGCGTACAACAGCCTAAAGGTATGAGAGTTAAACGCTTGAAAAAACCCCCTCTTTTTTTTCTTTTCTTTTAACTCATTCCTTTTTTCTTATACGGATTCTTTTTTCGTATAGGGCCTGATCCTAAGCAACGCACTAAGAGCCCAAAAGAGCGCCGAAGATGAGAGTTACGAAATTGCGTTTAATAATTTACGCTCCGAAGTTATCAAACTGAGAAACGAAGCTTTGGAAAAAGATAAAATTCTGCTTACGCTGGTAGATAAAGTGAAGAAAGACGAAGTTGCTTCAAAGGCCCAGGCCGAAGCTCAAAAACGCGAGATTAAAGATCTTCAGAAACAGCTGGCTAGAGCTAAAGAGGAGCGCGTGCTTGAGGAAACAAAACGAGAACTCAGTGATCATATGGTCAACAAATTGGAGTTAAGAGTTAAAGAGCTTCGTGCATCTCAGGGAAAATGTTATGTTAAATCTATAGAGTGCGTGAATAAAATTAAAACCAGCTTCGCCAGCGTGGGCGCCTTTTCCAGCGAAGAGAATTTCTCTCGAGGCAATGCCGAAGGTCCATTGGAATGGATTAGTCACGAAGCAGAAGCCTTCGAGGAAATCCTGAGCAGTCGCGGTGATATCTGCGCTTTTTCGGGCGCCAGAGGAATTGCTTCTGTCTTAGAGAAAAAAGGTTGCGAGCATGTAAAATTTCTAGCTCAGTCCGAAGCTACCTTATCTTGCGAAGACATCAAGGACCCCTCGGCCGAAGCAAGCGTGGTTGGTGGCAAATTTTTTACTGATATCTGGAACGACGGCGGCCGAGGAATGGCACAAGAAATTATCCAAAGGAGCGAAAGAGGCATCCACGATGCTAGGAAAGTGGCAGAAGCTGCCGAAAAAAGTACGGAGCCCGAAAGGCAATTAGGTATTAATTAGTCGTTCTTATTGTGTTGTAATTTTTGTTTCAAACTCTGCTCACAGTTTGTAATAGTAATGAAGAAATGTTCTCTTCCCTCAGAAGTTGTTGGGTCGACTGCCGACCCCCACACAAAAGTGGACGATGAAATTAAAGAAATGGCCGAAGCTATTATGGACAAAGTTGTTGATCAACTTCTAAATGAAGCCGCCGAAGCAGTACTAAAAGAAGACTAAATGCTATTTAGAAAAAACATTTAAATTGTGATCTATGTAATATTTTGTACATTTGGATGTAATATACAAGTTTCTTTTCATTATTCAATTCTTTACGATGCATGAAACTCTACCTACATACCTTTTTGAGCCTTCGGCGAAAAAAACACCTTCCCTTCTTTTCATGCTTCGTGAAGAAGACATTCTCCGTTAAAATTATTCTGATGAGACATGTTTATGCTTCATGATAACATTCTCCGAAGCTATACGATTTCGATACTGCTCTGATGAAGCTTGTCCATGCTTCGTGAAAACAGCCTCCGAAGCTATTTTCCGAAGATTATCATTGCATTCCCTCGTGACTGTGCACAATTTGCACTTTCTCAAATCATTCTTCCGAAGGTTAATACTGTGTACCCTTCTTTTGCCGCATGCAACATGATGTATGATGCTTATGCTATGCGAAATGATGTGATGATGTTATGTTATGCAAATGACGTCTGTTCCGAAGATACACACAAAATACATTCGCAAGCTCTGCATTCCCTTAGGAACGTCTTTGGAGCTTCTTCGTCTTTTACTTAGACGGTATAAGCTCTGCATTCCCTTAGGAACGTCTTTGGAGCTTCTTCGTCTTTTACTTAGACGGTATAAGCTCTGCATTCCCTTAGGAACGTCTTTGGAGCTTCTTCGTCTTTTACTTAGACGGTATAAGCTCTGCATTCCCTTAGGAACGACTTGTGAGCAGAAAACTTACACTGCGTTCCCTTTGGAACGGCTTTTTGTGACTTCGTGAACTTACTCTGCGTTCCTTAGAACGACTTTCTGTTACTCCGAAGGATTTTTAATACTTCGAAGGTCCTCCCTGTTAATACAAAAACTTCAACTGATTTTCCTCGTGGAAAACAGCGAAATTATTACATGGAAACTATCAATGTTTTTTGCTACAGAGAATAGAACTGAATGAAAAAGACTGCTGTCAAAGGTAGGATATGTGTCAATAAATGTGCTTCGACTCTGGCACAGTACTGTTTACTGTGCGAGCTTCGGATTGTTCTCTGAAGTCCCTTTGATGTGGAGCATATTGACTCCCTTCTGGCTGCTGGCCTTGTTGCAGCGAAGGTGGAGGCGGGGGCTGTTGCCATGAAGCTTGAGGTTGACTTGCTGAAGCTACAGAAGCTGCAGGATGGTTGCCCACATACTCCGGGATGTAAGGCTGATGGTACGAAGCAGTATGCATGACCTGCTTCGGCTGTCCCTGTTGCGCTGCAGCTTCTGCCAGCTCCTTTTGTTTCTGGATGGTAACATGGCACATCCTGGTGGTATGGCCCTTGTTCTCACCGCAGAATAAGCGAAATGTCCTCCTTGGTTGATCTCCAAATCTCCCGCCGAAGCCCCTGGCGCCTCTGCCTCTTGGAGCTGGTGGCCGAAAGAAAGCTTGCTGCTGCGCCGAAGCCTGTGAGGAGCACTGCGGCCTGTTCTGCTGATTCCCCTTGTCATCATTTTGAGTGTTGTGGATGGACCTGACATGCCTCGGATAGAAACGTCCCCCGAAGCCCCTGGTCATCTCAGAAAATCTGAAGGCTTCCTCCCTTCTTTGGCGAAAGTCATTATCAGCCCGAATGTACTCGTCCATCTTTTGGAGTAGTTTTTCCAGCGTCTGAGGAGGCTTCCTAGCAAAGTATTGGGCTGCAGGTCCAGGACGAAGCCCCTTGATCATAGCTTCGATAACAATTTCATTGGGCACCGTTGGTGCCTGTGCCCTCAAACGCAAGAACCTTCTGACATATGCCTGAAGGTATTCTTCATGATCCTGAGTGCACTGAAACAAAGCTTGTGCAGTGACCGGCTTCGTCTGAAATCCTT
Source organism: Zea luxurians (assembly GCA_029449295.1). Classification (NCBI taxonomy): domain Eukaryota; kingdom Viridiplantae; phylum Streptophyta; class Magnoliopsida; order Poales; family Poaceae; genus Zea; species Zea luxurians. Next base: position 78,815 of record JAOPSE010000035.1, read on the forward strand.
GAAAGCTGGTTAACAACATATCCTTCAGCTTCTGCCATGAGGTGATTGTCCCTGGTCGAAGGGAGGAGTACCAGGTCTGAGCAACATTCCTGACGGCCATAACGAAAGACTTCGCCATGACTGCAGCATTGCCCCCATACGAAGACACTGTTGCTTCGTAGCTCATCAGGAACTGCTTCGGGTCTGAGTGACCGTCGAACATGGGAAGCTGAGGTGGCTTATAGGATGGAGGCCAAGGTGTAGCCTGCAGCTCAGCGGACAAAGGAGAAGCATCATCGAAAACAAAATTTCCCTGATGGAAATTGTCATACCAGTCATCTTCGTTGACGAAGCCCTCCTGATGAAGGTCTTTCTGCTGAGGCCTCCTGTTTTGCTCATCATGGGTAAGATGGCGGACTTCCTCAGAGGCTTCGTCTATCTGCCGCTGCAACTCAGCTAGCCGGGCCATCTTCTCCTTCTTCCTTTGCACTTGTTGATGTAGGATCTCCATATCCCTGATTTCTTGGTCTAGCTCTTCCTCCTGAAGCGTCGGGCTGACAGCCTTTCTCTTCTGGCTTCGGGCCTCCCGAAGGGAGACGGTCTCCTGGTTGTGGTCCAGCGGTTGCAGTGCTGAAGCCCCAGTCGCTGAAGCTTTCTTCGGCGCCATAGCGAAGGTCTATAGCTTCCGAAGGTGTTCAAAAAAGCTCGAAGTGGAAGTGAGTTCACCGGAGGTGGGCGCCAATGTTGGGGACTTGTTCTCAAATGCTTCGGGTTAAGAACAAGGCAACACGAAAAGTGTTAGGTGTAAAAATCCTTCGTCCTTCGAGACATTATGCCCCTTCGGGAATAATGAGTTTCGGACGAAGGTCACAAAAAACATACCTTCGTAAATATAACAAGTAACGACGAAGGGTGCATATAAAGCATGAAATATAATTTAGACATCATCATAGAATCATTTCTATTTTATTAACATGAGAAAATAGAAATGATTACAAATTACAAATGTACCTTCGGTCCTGAGAGAAGGTATAAAGTACAAGCGTGACGCAAAAGCGAATGCTCAGTTAGCGTGAACAGTACGGGAGTACTGTTCATCTATTTATAGACGTGGGACGCAGCCCACGTAAAATTACATCCATGTCCACTACATTTGTTAATGACTTATGGAAATCTGTCGAGGCCCATGTAGTCTTTTCATCTTTAAGTCGGTTCCCTTTTCTGCTATCGTGACGAAGCTTCCCCGCACACAGCTTCGGCTGCGCTCGTGCTTCGTCTGGTTCAGGCTTCGTCCTGGCCGTGCTTCGTATTCATAATTCTGAATCCGAGAATACCTGTTCACATAATCCACTTGGAAAACATTGTCAAATCATGTTTTTGAGGACCTTCGGAGGACGAAGGCCCCCAACATACAGCTTTGGGAGCAAATTTAGAATTTCTACCCTTCTTCACTAGAATGTAGCACCTGCTCCCAAATACACGAAAGTAAGATACATTGGGTTTGTTACCGGTTAGTAGCTCATACGACGTCTTCTTGAGGAGGCGGTGAAGGTATACCCTGTTGATGGCGTGGCAAGCCGTGTTCACGGCTTCCGACCAAAAGCACTCGGGGGTCTTGAATTCTCCAAGCATAGTCCTCGCCATATCTATGAGCGTCCTGTTCTTCCTCTCTACCACACCATTTTGCTGAGGTGTGTAGGGAGCGGAGAACTCGTGCTTGATCCCTTCCTCCTCAAGAAACTCCTCCACTTGAAGGTTCTTGAATTCGGACCCGTTGTCGCTCCTTATCTTCTTCACCTTGAGCTCAAACTCATTTTGAGCTCTCCTTAGGAAGCGCTTGAGGGTTCCTTGGGTTTCAGACTTATCCTGCAAAAAGAACACCCAAGTGAAGCGGGAAAAGTCATCAACAATAACTAAACCATACTTACTTCCTCCTATGCTTAGATAGGCGACGGGTCCGAAGAGGTCCATATGTAGCAGTTCCAGGGGTCTTGATGTGGTCATCACATTCTTGCTGTGATGCGCTCCTCCCACCTGTTTACCTGCCTGACAAGCTGCACAAGGTCTATCTTTTTCGAATTGTACGTTAGACAAGCCTATCACGTGTTCTCCCTTTAGAAGCTTGTGAAGGTTCTTCATCCCCACATGTGCTAAGCGGCGATGCCACAGCCAGCCCATGCAAGTCTTAGCCATTAAGCATGCATCTAGTCCGGCCTCTTCTTTTGCAAAATCAACTAAGTAAAGCTTGCCGTCTAATACACCCTTAAAGGCTAGTGAACCATCACTTCTTCTAATGACAGACACATCTACATTTGTAAAAAGACAATTATATCCCATATTACATAGTTGACTAACAGATAGCAAATTGTAACCAAGAGACTCAACTAAAAACACATTGGAAATTGAGTGCTCATTAGAAATTGCAATTTTACCTAACCCTTTTACCTTGCCTTGATTCCCATCACCGAATATAATTGAATCTTGGGAATCCTTATTTTTGACGTAGGAGGTGAACATCTTCTTCTCCCCCGTCATATGGTTTGTGCATCCGCTGTCGATAATCCAGCTTGAACCCCCGGATGCATAAACCTGTAAGGCAAATTTAGGCTTGGGTCTTAGGTACCCAACTCATGTTGGGTCCTACAAGGTTAGTGCAAATATCCTTAGGGACCCAAATGCAAGTTTTGTCTCCCTTGCATTTTGCCCCTAACTTCCTAGCAATTATTTTCCTATCCTTTCTACAAATAGCAAAGGAAGCATTTAAAGCACAATAAATTGTAGAAGGTTCATTCACTACTTTCCTAGGAGCATGAATAATATTCTTTCTAGGCACATGATGAATAGCATTTCTCCTAGACATATTTCTACCATGCATATAGGAAGAACTAGAAGCAAACATGGCATGAGAGTCAAAATCATCATAAGCATTATAGCTCCTATAAGCATTTCTAGTTTGTCTCCTATCATGATAAATAAAAGCATGGTTCCTTTTAGTACTACTAGCCATAGGAGCCTTCCCTTTCTCCTTGGCGGAGATAGGAGCCTTATGGCCTGTCAAGTCCTTGGCTTCCCTCTTGTAGCCAAGTCCATCCTTAATTGAGGGGTGTCTACCAATCGTGTAGGCATCCCTTGCAAATTTCAGCTTATCAAATTCATTCTTGCTAGTCTTAAGTTGGGCATTAAGACTAGCCACTTCATCATTTAGTTTTGAAATTGAAACTAAGTGTTCACAACAAGCATTAATATCAACATCCTTACACCTAGTGCAAATTTCAACATGTTCAACACAAGAGTTAGATTTACTTGCTACTTCTAGTTTAGCATTTAAATCATTAATTTCACCTTTTAAAGAAGAAATGGTTTCATTACAAGTAGAAAGTTCACAAGAAAGCATTCCATTTCTTTTAACTTCTAGAGCAAGTGAATTTTGTGCACTAACAAATTTATCATGCTCTTCATATAAAAGATCTTCTTGTTTCTCTAAGATTCTATCCTTTTCATTCAAGGCATCAATCAATTCATTAATCTTAGCTATCTTAGTTCTATCCAATCCCTTGAATAAACTAGAGTAATCTATTTCATCCTCACTAGACTCATCATCACTAGAAGAATCATAAGTATTAGCATTACGAGTGATTACCTTCTTCTCCCTTGCCATGAGGCAAGTGTGATGCTCGTTTGGGAAGAGGGCCGATTTGTTGAAAGCAGTGGCGGCGAGTCCTTCGTCGTCGGAGTCGGACGAAGAACAATCCGAATCCCACTCCTTTCCAAGGTGTGCTTCACCTTTGGCCTTCTTGTAAACCTTCTTGTTCTCTCTCTTCCCATTCTTCCCTTGCTCCTGGTCACTATCATTTTCGGGACAGTTAGCAATAAAATGACCAACCTTACCACATTTGAAGCATGAGCGCTTCCCCTTTGTCTTGGTCTTCCTTGGTTGCCCCTTGCGACCATTTAGCGCCGTCTTGAATCTCTTGATGATGAGAGCCATCTCTTCATCATTGAGCCCGGCCGCCTCAACTTGCGCCACCTTGCTGGGTAGCGGCTCCTTGCTCCTTGTTGCCTTGAGAGCAATGGGTTGAGGCTCGTGGATTGGACCGTTCAACGCGTCGTCGACGTATCTCGCCTCCTTGATCATCATCCGCCCGCTTACGAATTTTCCGAGTACCTCCTCGGGCGTCATCATCGTGTACCTGGGATTCTCACGAATATTGTTCACGAGATGAGGATCAAGAACGGTAAAGGACCTTAGCATTAGGCGGACGACGTCGTGGTCCATCCATCGCGTGCTTCCGTAGCTCCTTATTTTGTTGATGAGGGTCTTGAGCCGGTTGTACGTTTGGGTTGGCTCCTCTCCCCTTATCATGGCGAATCGTCCAAGCTCGCCCTCCACCAACTCCATTTTGGTGAGCATGGTGATGTCATTCCCCTCGTGAGAGATCTTGAGGGTGTCCCATATTTGCTTGGCATTGTCCAAGCCGCTCACCTTGTTGTACTCTTCCCTGCACAAGGACGCTAAGAGAACAGTAGTAGCTTGTGCATTTCTATGGATTTGTTCATTTATGAGCATAGAGTTATCCGAGCTATCAAACTTCATTCCATTCTCTACAATCTCCCAAATGCTTGGATGGAGAGAGAATAAGTGACTACGCATTTTGTGACTCCAAAATCCGTAGTCCTCCCCATCGAAGTGTGGAGGTTTGCCAAGAGGAATGGAAAGCAAATGCGAATTCGAACTATGTTGAATACGAGAATAATCAAATGAAAAGTTTGAATTGACCGTCTTTTTGTAGTCGTTGTCGTCGTCCTTTTGGGAAGAGGAAGATTCGTCGCTGTCGTAGTAGACGATCTCCTTGATGCGTCTTGTCTTCTTCTTCTTCCCTTCTTTGCGTCTGTGCCCCGAGCCCGAGTCGGTAGTCTTGTCGTCCTTTGGCTCGTTGACGAAGGACTCCTTCTCCTTGTCGTTGATCACGATTCCCTTCCCCTTAGGATCCATCTCTTCGGGCGGTTAGTCCCTTTCTTGAAGAGAACGGCTCCGATACCAATTGAGAGCACCTAGAGGGGGGGGTGAATAGGTGATCCTGTGAAACTTAAACTTATAGCCACAAAAACTTGTTAAGTGTTAGCACAATAATCGCCAAGTGGCTAGAGAGGAGTCTCAACAAAACACAATACCACAAGAGATCAAACACAGAGATGACACAGTGGTTTATCCCGTGGTTCGGCCAAGACCAACGCTTGCCTACTCCACGTTGTGGCGTCCCAACGGACGAGGGTTGCAATCAACCCCTCTCAAGCGGTCCAAAGACCAACTTGAATACCACGGTGTTTTGTTTTGCCTTTCAATATCCCGTTTGCGAGGAATCTCCACAACTTGGAGCCTCTCGCCCTTACACTTGAGATTCACAAGAAATTCAGAGTAAGGGAGGAAAGCAACACACACAAATCCACAGCAAAATGCGCACACACACGGCCAAGAATCGAGCTCAAAAGACTATCTCAAAGTTCTCACTAGAACGGAGCTCGAATCACTGAGAATGACAAACGAATGCGCAAAGACTGAGTGTGGATGATCAAGAATGCTCTAAGGTTGCTTCTTATTCTCCTCCATGCGCCTAGGGGTCCCTTTTATAGCCCCAAGGCAGCTAGGAGCCGTTGAGAGCAAATCTGGAAGGCCAATCTTGCCTTCTGTCGTCGGGTGCACCGGACAGTCCGGTGCACACCGGACACTGTCCGGTGCCCGATTTCTTTCCTTAAACAGCGCTGCCGACCGTTGCAGATCTGGGAGCCGTTGGCGCACCGGACAGTCCGGTGCCCCCTTCCGACCGTTGGCCCGGCCACGTGTCGCGCGCAGATTCCGCGGCCGACCGTTGGCCCGGCCGACCGTTGGCTCACCGGACAGTCCGGTGCACACCGGACAGTCCGGTGAATTTTAGCCGTACGCCGTCGGCGAATTCCCGAGAGCGGCTACTTCACGCCGAGCCAGCCTGGCGCACCGGACACTGTCCGGTGCACCACCGGACAGTCCGGTGCACCCAGACTGGACAGACTTTGGCTGCTCGAGCCATCTCTTCTCCAACTCGATTTTTTCTGTTTCCAGCACTTAGACACAATACATTAGTCCATAAAACAATGTACTAAGTCTGAGAAACATACCTTTATCCTTGATTTGTACTTTGTCCACCATTTTACAATTAGGCACCTGTGTTGGGCACTAAATCACCAAAATACTTAGAAATGGCCCAAGGGCACATTTCCCTTTCAAATAGGAAGCAGTGCTCGTCGACTTTCTCCGCACGAACGCCGACGTCTTCGCGTGGAGTCCCTCGGACATGCCTGGCATACCGAGGGATGTCGTCGAGCACTCGCTAGACATCCGAGCCGGAGCCCGACCCGTCAAGCAGCCGCTGCGCCGATTCGACGAGGAGAAGCGCAGAGCCATAGGCGAGGAGATCCACAAGCTAATGGCGGCAGGGTTCATCAAAGAGGTATTCCATCCCGAATGGCTTGCCAACCCTGTGCTTGTGAGAAAGAAAGGGGGGAAATGGCGGATGTGTGTAGACTACACTGGTCTCAACAAAGCATGTCCGAAGGTTCCCTACCCTCTGCCTCGCATCGACCAAATCGTGGATTCCACTGCTGGGTGCGAAACCCTGTCTTTCCTCGATGCCTACTCAGGGTATCATCAAATCAGGATGAAAGAGTCCGACCAGCTCGCGACTTCTTTCATCACACCCTTCGGCATGTACTGCTATGTCACCATGCCGTTCGGCTTGAGGAATGCGGGCGCGACGTACCAGCGGTGCATGAACCATGTGTTCGGCGAACACATTGGCCGCACGGTCGAGGCCTACGTCGATGACATCGTAGTCAAGACGAGGAAAGCCTCCGACCTCCTTTCCGACCTTGAAGTGACATTCCGATGTCTCAAGGCGAAAGGCGTCAAGCTCAATCCCGAAAAGTGTGTTTTCGGAGTACCCCGAGGCATGCTCTTGGGGTTCATCGTCTCCGAGCGGGGCATCGAAGCCAACCCGGAGAAGATCGCAGCTATCACCAGCATGGGGCCCATCAAGGACTTGAAAGGCGTACAGAGGGTCATGGGATGCCTCGCGGATCTGAGCCGCTTCATCTCACGCCTCGGCGAAAGAGGTCTACCTCTGTACCGCCTCTTAAGGAAGGCCGAGTGCTTCACTTGGACCCCTGAGGCCGAGGAAGCCCTCGGGAACCTGAAGGCGCTCCTCACAAAGGCGCCTATCTTGGTGCCCCCAGCTGCCGGAGAAGCCCTCCTGGTCTACGTCGCCGCGACCACTCAGGTGGTTAGCGCCGCGATTGTGGTCGAGAGGCAAGAAGAGGGGCATGCGTTGCCCGTTCAGAGGCCAGTCTACTTCGTCAGCGAGGTACTGTCCAAAACCAAGATCCGCTACCCACAAGTTCAGAAGTTGCTGTACGCGGTGATCCTGACGCGGCGGAAGCTGCGACACTACTTCGAGTCTCATCCGGTAACTGTGGTGTCATCCTTCCCCCTAGGGGAGATCATCCAGTGCCGAGAGGCCTCGGGTAGGATTGCAAAGTCGGCGGTGGAAATCATGGGCGAGACGATCTCGTTCGCTCCACGGAAGGCCATCAAGTCCCAGGTCTTGGCGGACTTCGTAGCTGAATGGGTCGACACTCAGCTACCGACGGCTCCGATCCAACCGGAGCTCTGGACCATGTTCTTCGACGGGACGCTGATGAAGACAGGAGCCGGCTAAAAGGGAATTAGGCTTACACCTAGTTCCTAAATAATTTTGGTGGTTGAATTGCCCAACACAAATATTGGACTAACTAGTTTGCTCTAGTGCATAAGTTGTACAGGTGCAAAAGGTTCACTCTTAGCCAATAAAAAGATCAAGTTTTGGATTCAACCAAGGAGCAAAGAGGCATCCGAAGGCACAGGGCACCGGACTGTCCGGTGTACACCGGACAGTGTCCGGTGCGCCCAGAGGACTCCAACTCAAACTCTTCGCCCTCGGGAATTCTCGGAAGCCGGCGCGCTATAATTCACCGGACTGTCCGGTGTACACCGGACAGTGTCCGGTGCTCAAGGAAGCGCGGCCTCCTCAACTCGCCAGCCTCGGGTTCGCGCGGCAGCTGCTCCGCTATAATTCACCGGACATGTCCGGTGTGCACCGGACTGTCCGGTGTACCAGCGGGGCAACGGCTATTTCGGCGCCAACGGCTACCTGCGGTGCATTTAATGCGCGCGCAGCGCGCGCAGACGTCAGGCGCGCCCATACCGGCGCACCGGACAATAAACAGTTGTTGTCCGGTGTGCACCGGACACCCAGGCGGGTCCAGAAGTCAGAAGCTCCAACGGTCAGAATCCAACGGCATTGATGACGTGGCAGGGGCACCGGACTGTCCGGTGTGCACCGGACTGTCCGGTGCGCCATCGAACAGACGCCTCCAGCCAACGGTCAAGTTTGGTGGTTGGGGCTATAAATACCCCAACCACCCCACCATTCATTGCATCCAAGTTTTCCAACTTCCAACTACTTACAAGAGCTAGGCATTCAATTCTAGACACACCAAAGAGATCAAATCCTCTCCAAATCCACTCAAGCCTTTAGTGACTAGCAAGAGAGATTTGTCGTGTTCTTTTGAGCTCTTGCGCTTGGATCGCTTTCTTTCTTTCTCATTTGTTCTTGTGATCAAAACTCAATTGTAACCAAGGCAAGAGGCACCAATTGTGTGGTGGCCCTTGTGGGGAAGTTTCGTTCCCGTTTGATTGAGAAGAAGAAAAGCTCACTCGGTCCAAGGGACCGTTTGAGAGAGGGAAGGGTTGAAAGAGACCCGGCCTTTGTGGCCTCCTCAACGGGGAGTAGGTTTGCGAGAACCGAACCTCGGTAAAACAAATCCGCGTGTCACACTCTTCATTTGCTTGCGATTTGTTTTGCACCCTCTCTCGCGGACTCGTTTATATTTCTAACGCTAACCCGGCTTGTAGTTGTGATTATTTTGAGATTTTCAGCTTCGCCCTATTCACCCCCCCCCCCTCTAGGCGACTTTCAATTGGTATCAGAACCCGGTGCTTCATTAGAGCCTAACCGCTCGAAGTGATGTCGGGAGATCACACCAAGAGGGAGATGGAGACCGGCGACAACAAGCCCACTACAAGCCAAGGGAGCACTTCATCGGAAGAGTCCCGCACCAAGAGAAGGGAGAAGAAGAAGAACTCCTCCAAGCGGAAGGAGAAAAGATCTTCCTCCTCTCACCACAAGGAGAAGAAGGAAAAATCTTCTTCTCACAAGCCGCATCGGAGTGGGGACAAGAACAAGAAGATGAGGAAGGTGGTCTACTACGAGACCGACACTTCATCAACATCCACCTCCGACTCCGATGCACCGTCCGTAACTTCTAAGCGCCAAGAGCGCAAGAAGTTTAGTAAGATCCCCTTAAACTATCCCCGTACATCTAGACATACTCCTTTACTTTCCGTTCCATTAGGCAAACCGCCGACTTTTGATGGTGAAGATTATGCTAGGTGGAGTGATTTAATGAAATTTCATCTAACCTCACTCCACAAAAGTATATGGAATGTTGTTGAGTTTGGAGTACAGGTACCATCAATAGGGGATGAGGATTATGACACGGACGATGTGGCCCAAATCGAGCACTTCAACTACCAAGCCGCAACCATTCTCCTTGCCTCTCTTAGCAAGGAGGAATACAACAAAGTGCAAGGGTTGAAGAACGCAAAAGAGATTTGGGACCTACTCAAGACGGCGCACGAGGGTGATGAACTCACCAAGATCACCAAGAGGGAAACGATCGAGGGGGAGCTCGGTCGCTTTCGTCTTCGCCAAGGGGAGGAGCCACAAGACATGTACAATCGGCTCAAGACCTTGGTGAACCAAGTGCGCAACCTCGGGAGCAAAAAATGGGATGACCACGAGGTGGTTAAGGTTATTTTAAGAGCACTTATTTTCCTTAACCCCACTCAAGTTCAATTAATTCGTGGTAATCCTAGATATCCACTAATGACCCCCGAGGAAGTGATCGGGAATTTTGTGAGCTTTGAATGCATGATTAAGGGCTCAAAGAAGATCAACGATCTTGACGAACCTTCCACATCCGAGGCGCAACCGGTGGCCTTCAAGGCCACGGAGGAAAAGAAGGAGGAGTCTACACCAAGTAGACAACCAATTGACGCCTCCAAGCTTGACAATGAGGAGATGGCCTTAATCATCAAAAGCTTTCGGCAAATCCTCAAGCAATGGAAGGGGAAGGACTACAAACCCTGATCCAAGAAGGTTTGCTACAAGTGTGGTAAGCCCGGTCACTTTATTGCAAAATATCCTATGTCTAGTGACAGTGACAGGGGCGATGACAGAAAGGAGAAGAAGAAGTACTACAAGAAGAAGGGCGGCGATGCCCATGTTTGTCGGGAGTGGGACTCCGACGAAAGCTCAAGCGACTCCTCCGACGACGAGGACGCCGCCAACATCGCCGTCACCAAAGGCCTCCTCTTCCCCAACGTCGGCCACAAGTGTCTCATGGCCAAGGACGGCAAAAAGAAGGTAAAATCAAGGTCCTCCACTAAATATGAAACATCTAGTGATGAGGATGATGATAAAAATGAGGAGGATAACTTGCGCATTCTTTTTGCTAACCTCAACATGCAACAAAAAGAAAAATTAAATGAATTGATTAGTGCTATACATGAGAAGGATGATCTCTTGGATTCTCAAGAGGACTTCCTTATTAAAGAAAATAAGAAGCATGTTAAGGTTAAAAATGCTTATGCTCTAGAAATAGAGAAATGTGGAAAATTGTCTAGTGAGCTAAGTACTTGCCATGAGACTATAGACAACCTTAGAAATGAAAATGCTAATTTGTTAGCTAAGGTTGATTCTCATATTTGCAATGTTTCAATTCCAAATCCTAGAGATGATAATAATGATTTGCTTGCTAAGATTGAAGAATTGAACATTTCTCTTGCTAGCCTTAGAAATGAGAATGAGAAATTAATTGCTAAGGCTAAGAATTTTGATGTTTGCAATGCTACTATTTCCGACCTTAGAACTAAAAATGATTTGTTGCATGCTAAGGTCATTGAATTAAAATCTTGCAAACCTTCTACATCTACTGAGCATATTTCCATTTGTACTAGATGTAGAGATATTAATGTTGATGCTATCCATGATCACCTAGCCTTAATTAAAAAACAAAATGATCACATAGCACAACTTAATGCTAAGATCAGTGAGCATGACTTAGAAAATGAAAAATTTAAATTTGCTAGAAGCATGCTCTATAATGGGAGACGCCCTGGCATTAAGGACGGCATTGGCTTCCAAAAGGGAGACAATGTCAAAATTAATGCCCCTCCAAAGAACTTATCTAACTTTGTTAAGGGCAAGGCTCCCATGCCTCAGGATAACCGAGGGTTACATTTTGTACCCTGCCGGCTATCCTGAGAGCAAGATTAGGAAAACTCATTCTAGGAAATCTCACTCTGGCCCTAATCATGCTTTCATGTATAAGGGTGAGACATCTAGTTCTAGGCAACCAACCCGTGCCAAGTTGCCTAGAAAGAAAACTCCTAATGCATCAAATGATCATGCCATTTCATTTAAAACTTTTGATGCATCTTATGTTTTAACTAACAAATCCGGCAAGGTAGTTGCCAAAATTGTTGGGGGCAAACACAAGGGCTCCAAGACTTGTGTTTGGGTACCCAAAGTTCTTGTTTCTAATGCCAAAGGACCCAAAACCGTTTGGGTACCTAAAATCAAGAACTAAAATTGTTTTGTAGGTTTATGCATCCGGGGGCTCAAGTTGGATACTCGACAGCGGGTGCACAAACCACATGACAGGGGAGAAAAAGATGTTCTCCTCATATGAGAAAAACCAAGATCCCCAACGAGCTATCACATTCGGGGATGGAAATCAAGGTTTGGTCAAAGGATTGGGTAAAATTGCTATATCACCTGACCACACTATTTCCAATGTTTTTCTTGTAGATTCCTTAGATTACAATTTGCTTTCCGTATCCCAATTATGTCAAATGGGCTACAACTGTCTATTTACTGATACAGGTGTTACTGTCTTTAGAAGGAGTGATGATTCAATAGCATTCAAGGGGGTGTTAGAGGGTCAGCTATACTTGGTAGATTTTGATAGAGCTGAACTCGACACTTGCTTGATTGCTAAGACTAACTTGGGTTGGCTTTGGCACCGCCGACTAGCCCATGTTGGAATGAAGAATCTTCATAAGCTTCTAAAGGGGGAACACATTTTAGGACTAACAAATGTTCATTTTGAGAAAGACAGGATTTGTAGCGCATGCCAAGCCGGGAAGCAAGTTGGCACTCATCATCCACACAAGAACATCATGACTAGTGACAGGCCACTGGAGCTCCTACACATGGACCTATTCGGCCCGATCGCTTACATAAGCATCGGCGGGAGTAAGTACTGTCTAGTTATTGTGGATGATTATTCTCGCTTCACTTGGGTGTTCTTTTTACAGGACAAATCTTATACCCAAGAGACCTTAAAAGGATTCTTGAGACGGGCTCAAAATGAGTTCGGCTTAAGGATCAGGAAAATTAGAAGCGACAATGGGACGGAGTTCAAGAACTCTCAAATTGAAGGCTTTCTTGAGGAGGAGGGCATCAAGCATGAGTTCTCCTCTCCCTACACTCCACAACAAAATGGTGTAGTGGAGAGGAAGAATCGAACTCTATTGGACATGGCAAGAACCATGCTTGATGAGTACAAGACACCGGATCGGTTTTGGGCCGAAGCGGTCAACACCGCTTGCTACGCCATCAACCGGTTATATCTTCACCGAATCCTCAAGAAGACATCTTATGAACTCCTAACCGGTAAAAAGCCAAATATTTCATATTTTAGAGTTTTTGGTAGCAAATGTTTTATTCTTGTCAAAAGAGGTAGAAAATCTAAATTTGCTCCTAAAACTGTAGAAGGCTTTTTACTAGGATATGACTCAAACACAAGGGCATATCGAGTCTTTAACAAGTCCTCATGACTTGTTGAAGTTTCTTGTGACGTTGTGTTTGATGAAACTAACGGCTCTCAAGTAGAGCAAGTTGATCTTGATGAGATAGGTGAAGAACAGGCTCCATGCATAGCGCTAAGGAACATGTCCATTGGGGATATGTGTCCTAAGGAATCCGAAGAGCCTCCACATGCACAAGATCAACCATCCTCCTCCATGCAAGCATCTCCACCAACTCAAATTGAGGATGAGGCTCAAGACGTTGAACAAGAAGATCAAGAAGATGAGCCACCTCAAAATGACGGCAACGATCAAGGGGGAGATGCGAATGATGAAGACAAGGAGGATGAACAACCAAGGCCGCCACACCCAAGAGTCCACCAAGCAATACAACGAGATCACCCCGTTGACACCATCCTCGGCGACATTCATAAGGGGGTAACTACTCGATCTCGTGTTGCACATTTTTGCGAACATTACTCTTTTGTTTCCTCTATTGAGCCACACAGGGTAGAGGAAGCACTTCAAGATGCGGATTGGGTGATGGCGATGCAAGAGGAGCTCAACAATTTCACAAGGAACGAGGTATGGCACTTAGTTCCACGTCCTAATCAAAATGTTGTAGGAACCAAGTGGGTCTTCCGCAACAAGCAAGACGAGCATGGTGTGGTGACAAGGAACAAAGCTCGACTCGTGGCCAAAGGGTATTCACAAGTCGAAGGTTTGGATTTTGGTGAAACCTATGCACCCTTAGCTAGGCTTGAGTCAATTCGCATATTATTGGCCTATGCTACTTACCATGGCTTCAAGCTTTATCAAATGGACGTGAAGAGTGCCTTCCTCAATGGACCAATTAAGGAGGAGGTCTATGTTGAGCAACCTCCCGGCTTTGAAGACAGTGAGTACCCTAACCATGTTTATAGGCTCTCTAAGGCGCTTTATGGGCTCAAGCAAGCCCCAAGAGCATGGTATGAATGCCTTAGAGATTTCCTTATTGCAAATGGCTTCAAAGTCGGCAAGGCCGATCCTACTTTATTCACTAAGACTCTTGACAATGATTTGTTTGTATGCCAAATTTATGTTGATGATATTATATTTGGGTCTACTAACAAATCTACATGTGAAGAATTTAGTAGGATCATGACACAAAAATTCGAGATGTCAATGATGGGGGAGTTGAAGTATTTTCTAGGATTCCAAGTCAAGCAACTCCATGAGGGCACCTTCATTAGCCAAACGAAGTATACTCAAGATATCCTAAGCAAGTTTGGAATGAAGGATGCCAAGCCCATCAAGACACCCATGGGAACCAATGGGCATCTCGACCTCGACACGGGAGGTAAGTCCGTGGATCAAAAGGTATACCGGTCGATGATTGGTTCATTGCTTTATTTATGTGCATCTCGACCGGACATTATGCTTTCCGTATGCATGTGTGCAAGATTCCAAGCCGACCCTAAGGAATCACACCTTACGGCCGTGAAACGAATCTTGAGATATTTAGCTTATACTCCTAAGTTTGGACTTTGGTACCCTCGGGGATCCACTTTTGATTTGATTGGATATTCGGATGCCGATTGGGCGGGGTGTAAGATTAATAGGAAGAGCACATCGGGGACTTGCCAGTTCTTGGGAAGATATATTGAAAGGGAATTGGAGTCTTCGGCGAAGACAAAGGCTTCCACTCCAACTTTGGTATAATCTTCACTCATTCATTTTATGACCAAAGGGAGAGAAAGTACTTTATTGGGCTCTAATGATTCCGTTTTTGGCGATTAATGCCAAAGGGGGAGAAAATATGAGCCCAAAGCAAAAGGACCGCACCACCACCCTAAAATTTTAAAATTGATGATTGGTAAATTTCAAAATTGGTATCTCTTTGTGTTCTAAAGGGGGAGCAAGTAATATTTTCAAAATTGATGTCTCAAAACCCTCTTGAACACTAAGAGGAGACTTTATTTGAGGGGGAGTTTTGTTTTAGTCAAAGGAAAAGCATTTTGGATCAAAGGAAGAAGATTTCCAACTTGAAAATGCCTTGCTAAAATCTTATTCATTTATCTTTGACTATCTTGCAAAAGGACTTTGAAAAGAATTTACAAAAGAATTTGCAAAAACAAAACCTATGGTGCAAATGTGGTCCAATATGTCAAAAAACAAAAAAATCCATGCGCATCATGTAAGCATCTCTATTGGCTCAATTCCAAACAACCTTTGCACTTACATTATGCAAACTAGTTCAAAATTTTGCACTTCTATATTTTCTTTGGTTTGTGTTGGCATCAATCACCAAAAAGGGGGAGATTGAAAGGGAATTAGGCTTACACCTAGTTCCTAAATAATTTTGGTGGTTGAATTGCCCAACACAAATATTGGACTAACTAGTTTGCTCTAGTGCATAAGTTGTACAGGTGCAAAAGGTTCACTCTTAGCCAATAAAAAGATCAAGTTTTGGATTCAACCAAGGAGCAAAGAGGCATCCGAAGGCACAGGGCACCGGACTGTCCGGTGTACGGTGCGCCCAGAGGACTCCAACTCAAACTCTTCGCCCTCGGGAATTCTCGGAAGCCGGCGCGCTATAATTCACCGGACTGTCCGGTGTACACCGGACAGTGTCCGGTGCTCAAGGAAGCGCGGCCTCCTCAACTCGCCAGCCTCGGGTTCGCGCGGCAGCTGCTCCGCTATAATTCACCGGACATGTCCGGTGTGCACCGGACTGTCCGGTGTACCAGCGGGGCAACGGCTATTTCGGCGCCAACGGCTACCTGCGGTGCATTTAATGCGCGCGCAGCGCGCGCAGACGTCAGGCGCGCCCATACCGGCGCACCGGACAATAAACAGTTGTTGTCCGGTGTGCACCGGACACCCAGGCGGGTCCAGAAGTCAGAAGCTCCAACGGTCAGAATCCAACGGCATTGATGACGTGGCAGGGGCACCGGACTGTCCGGTGTGCACCGGACTGTCCGGTGCGCCATCGAACAGACGCCTCCAGCCAACGGTCAAGTTTGGTGGTTGGGGCTATAAATACCCCAACCACCCCACCATTCATTGCATCCAAGTTTTCCAACTTCCAACTACTTACAAGAGCTAGGCATTCAATTCTAGACACACCAAAGAGATCAAATCCTCTCCAAATCCACTCAAGCCTTTAGTGACTAGCGAGAGAGATTTGCCGTGTTCTTTTGAGCTCTTGCGCTTGGATCACTTTCTTTCTTTCTCATTTGTTCTTGTGATCAAAACTCAATTGTAACCAAGGCAAGAGGCACCAATTGTGTGGTGGCCCTTGTGGGGAAGTTTCGTTCCCGTTTGATTGAGAAGAAGAAAAGCTCACTCGGTCCAAGGGACCGTTTGAGAGAGGGAAGGGTTGAAAGAGACCCGGCCTTTGTGGCCTCCTCAACGGGGAGTAGGTTTGCGAGAACCGAACCTCGGTAAAACAAATCCGCGTGTCACACTCTTCATTTGCTTGCGATTTGTTTTGCACCCTCTCTCGCGGACTCGTTTATATTTCTAACGCTAACCCGGCTTGTAGTTGTGATTATTTTGAGATTTTCAGCTTCGCCCTATTCACCCCCCCCCCCTCTAGGCGACTTTCACCGGCGTAGGCCTACTCTTTGTCTCGCCCCTCAGGAAGCACCTACGCTACGTGCTACGCCTCCATTTCCCGGCATCCAACAATGTGGCTGAGTACGAAGCTCTAGTCAACGGGTTGCGGATCGCCATCGAGCTAGGGGTCCGACGCTTCGACGCTCGCGGTGACTCGCAGCTCGTCATCGACCAAGTCATGAAGAACTCCCACTGCCATGACCCGAAGATGGAGGCCTACTGCGATGAAGTTCGGCGCCTGGAAGACAAGTTCTACGGGCTCGAGCTCAACCACATCGCTCGGCGCTACAACGAGACTGCGGACGAACTGGCTAAAATAGCCTCGGGGCGAACGACGGTTCCCCCGGACGTCTTCTCCCGGGATCTGCATCAACCCTCCGTCAAGATCGACGACACGCCCGAGCCCGAGGCACCCTCGAATCATCCCGAGGCACCCTCGGCTCGGTCCGAGGCATCCTCGACTCAACCCGAGGTGCCCTCGGCCCCCGAGGGCGAGGCGCTGCACGTCAAGGGGGAGCAAAGCGGGGTCACGCCTGATCAGAACTGGTGGACCCCGTACCTGCAATATCTCCACCGAGGAGAACTACCCTCCGACCGAGCCGAAGCTCGGCGGGTGGCGTGGCGCGCCAAGTCGTTCGTCTTGCTGGGTGATGAGAAGGAGCTCTACCACCGCAGCCCCTCCGGTATCCTCCAGCGATGCATCTCCATCGCCGAAGGTCAGGAACTCCTGCGAGAGATACACTCGGGGGGCTTGCGGCCATCACGCAGCGCCTCGAGCCCTTGTCGGGAATGCTTTCCGGCAAGGCTTCTACTGGCCGACGGTGGTGGCCGACGCCACTAGAATTGTCCGCACCTGCGAAGGGTGCCAGTTCTACGCAAGGCAGACCCACCTGCCCGCTTAGGCTCTGCAGACGATACCCATCACCTGGCCTTTTGTTGTGTGGGGTCTGGACCTCGTCGGCCCCTTGCAGAAGGCACCCGGGGGCTACACACACCTGCTGGTCGCCATCGACAAATTCTCCAAGTGGATCGAGGTCCGACCCCTGAACAGCATCAGGTCCGAGCAGGCGGTGGCGTTCTTCACCAACATCATCCATCGCTTCGGGGTCCCGAACTCCATCATCACCGACAACGTCACCCAGTTCACCGGCAGAAAGTTCCTGGACTTCTACGAGGATCATCACATCCGGGTGGACTGGGCCACCGTGGCTCACCCCATGTCAAATGGGCAAGTAGAGGGTGCCAACGGCATGATTCTACAAGGGCTCAAGCCTCGGATCTACAACGACCTCAACAAGTTCGGCAAGCGATGGATGAAGGAACTCCCCTCAGTGGTCTGGAGTTTGAGGACAACGCCAAGCCGAGCCACGGGCTTCACGCCGTTCTTCCTAGTCTACGGGGCCGAGGCCGTCTTGCCCACAGACCTGGAATACGGCTCCCCGAGGGCGAGGGCCTACACCGACCAAAGTAACCAAACTAGCCGAGAAGACTCGCTGGACCAGCTGGAGGAGGCTCAGGACAGGACCTTACTACACTCGGCGTGGTACCAGCAGTCCCTGCGATGCTACCACGCCTGAGGGATCCGGTCCCGAGACCTCCAGGTGGGCGACCTGGTGCTTCGGCTGCGACAGGACGCCCGAGGGCGGCACAAGCTCACGCCCCCTGGGAGGGGCCGTTCGTCATCGCCAAAGTTCTGAAGCCCGGAACGTACAAGCTGGCCAACAGTCAAGGCGAGATCTACGGCAATGCTTGGAACATCCAACAGCTACGTCGCTTCTACCCTTAAGATGTTTTCAAGTTGTTCATATATCTCGCGCCCAGCAAAAGTTTAGTCGTCAAGGAAGGGTCAGCCTCGCCTCAGCAAAGCCCGACCCTCCCTCGGGGGCTAAAAGGGGGGGAACCCCCTCTGCGTCGAAATTTTCCTCGAAAAAAGATCTTTTCTGCCAGAAGGTCTTTCGGGTTGTTTGACTACTTCGAAAGTGGATCCTGAAAACGACGGAGTACACGTAAGCAGCCAAGGCTGACCGAGCCGAGGGACTCCTACGCCTCCGGGATACGGATACCTCACTCATCACCTTCTGCGATAAGTAACTCACGTTCGGATAAGTGATCCTGCGGACCGAACAAGTCTTCACGGTCGGAAGCTCTTCTGCCGAAGCGATTTCTCGAGCCTTCTCGACTGCGTCGGGAACAGAGCCCCATGGACGGGTAAGAGTGCGCGTAAGCGGCAAGGCTGACCGAGCCGAGGGACTCCTACGCCTACGGGATACGGATAACTCACTCGTCACCTTCCGCGAGAAGCAACTCTCGCTCGCACAAACATTTCTGTTACCAACAAAAGGGTCCAGATACTCGAAACAAGAGGAAAAGAGACGCAGCTTTACAACACGGCGAGGGTGTGTTTTGGCCTCGGCGGCCGCAGGGAACACACGCTACAAGACAATCCGATCCTGCAGGCTCGGATCTTGACGGCTGAAGGGAGCAGCAGCACCCTCGGCATCGACGACACCTTCGGCGAGGTCCGACCTAGCCTCGGACAGCGACGCGGTCCGAAGATCTCCACTCTGAAGGACGACGTCATCGCCATGCCCGGGCCATCGCTACCAGGGTCTTCTCGGGAATCCGGCCCGAGCAGGCGGCTCGGCCGGTCACACCGGGGCCTCGGCCAGCTGTCCTCCAAGGACGTCAGCCCGACCCGAGGCCTCGGCTAGTCAATTCCGGCGTCGGTCCCGCTAACGGACGACCCGGCCAGGCTCCGGCCAACCAGGTTTTTCTTTTCGAGCCAACTCTGCCTCTGTTCATGTTGACGCCGCTACCCCTGGCCTCGGCTCGTCAAAAAGTGGCCAAGGGGGTCCTTTAATTAAGCTAGAGAAGCCTCGGACAATAGGGCTGACCGAGCCGAGGGACTCCTACGCCTCCGGGATACGGATACCTCACTCGTCACCTTTACACGGGGCGACTCACGCTTGGTGAAGCGGTTCAGACAACCAACAGGCGAGTCTTAGTGCTCGAAAATAAGGGAAAAACACGGCTCCGTGCCGAAAATACATACATATTCAGGCCCCGACAGCCACAATGAACAAAAATACTGGCATCCAAGGTGCCATTACAAACGGAACTCCGGTTCCACCTCCGCAGGTACGAACAACCCCACTCGACAGGGGAGAGGCCTGCGGAGCAACAGAAGACCGACGAACGGCTTGTCGTCGCCCGCCCCAGCAGCGACGACGACGACGACTTCTGCTCCGGGGGTCCGAACAGCAGCAGCGATGACCTCAAGGCGGATGCTGCTGTCAGGAGGCCCCTGCCCGTGCCCAAACTCGAGAGGCAAGGACGGGCAGAAGGCTGTAGAGTTGGAGGTCGGTCCGCGGGTGGCGCCGGCAAACTCGTCGGTGGCGGAACCTCTTCCAGCTGCCGTGGCGGGAGGCGGCACCGGGAGCGGCTCCGAAGCCGCTCGGCTCAGAGAGCCGGGCACGGTGCAGCTGTCAGCGCCACGGACGACTCCCGCCCTTCCCCCCGATCACTGAGGGAAGGAGCGGGCCACCGCCCATGCAGGGGCCGACCCCAACTCGGCACACTCCCCTCCCCAGCACTAGTGATGAAAATCCTTGAGGCTGAGGGAGAGGCAGAGGCCGCGGCCCGGCTCGCTTTCCCCCACCATCAAACTGGAGGTCACCATCTTGGGTGACCGCCAGTGGAGGTGTGCAGCCGGGCTGCGTGATGAAAATCCTTGAAGCCGAACGATGGCTGAAAGGTGCCAACTCCCACGGAGTTGTGTTCCCCCAACGACGAGGCAGAAAGACGGCGGATCTCCCCCATCCGGGGGCTTGGAAGGTGGAAAGACACGATGCATAAGGGAGCGCGAAGACATGGTCTCCTTCCAAGGGGGTCACCCTCCTTTTAAAGGCGGATCTCCCTACTTGCGTCCCCAGCCGTCATGGGCTGAGTCTTCTCCAACACACTCCAAGGTCCTCCCCTACGGCGCGGGGGCTGGGTCCCACACGTCATGCAAGCCGACTCAGAGCAGAAGAAGCCAAACCGCCGCGCGCGGTGCGTACAACCGCCCAGCGGTTACAAGCGACCCTCCACTTTTGCCCAGACCAGCGGGCGAAAGGGCGGGCAGCCGTGCAGGCGGCATGCAACCGCGCCAAGTGGGCGCACTTCTCCGACTCCCAACACGCCCGGCACGGAGGCCCAGGCCCACGCGTCATGCAACCGGTGCGCCGGTTGCTACGTGTGAGTAACTGCATCGCCACCTGCGCCACCACCGCGCCTCCTCGACTACGGAACCAATACCGCGATTCGAGGCCACCCAGCGCATGACCCAGCGGCTCCAGCTTGGCGCGACGGTCAATACGGTCGAAGACGGGCCGGCAGTAATGGCGGTGGCAGGCGGGCAGGTGCAGCGGTCACGTCGTCAGCCAAGCTT
Organism: Zea luxurians; assembly: GCA_029449295.1. NCBI lineage: Eukaryota > Viridiplantae > Streptophyta > Magnoliopsida > Poales > Poaceae > Zea > Zea luxurians. Next base: position 99,826 of record JAOPSE010000035.1, read on the forward strand.
ACGTCCCATCCGGGGGCAGCGAGAGAACCCTCTCTCACGGCATGAAGGCAACGCGCCCGTGACCCATTACTCGAACGGCTCACGCACGCGCAACGACTACCCTGCGAACCACTCGCCCTGTCGCTTCAACTCCGTGGCGGGACACGCGGCGCCTCTGGTAGGAGAAGCGAGCGACGTTTCGCCTTTGCCGTAATGACCGCGTCAAAAAAGGTACGCCGCATCGTTCGATTTCGTATCCTTTTCCGTTTTTCCTCTTTCTCTCTCTTGCAACAGGGACCGGGAAAGGGGGATACCCCGAAAAGGATCCTTCCCCGAGAAGGAACCAGGCTCCGAGCCCCTCTACTGATCAGAGGTTCGAAGGCTGGCCCCCCGGAAGGGTTCAACAGCCGCCTCAGATCGCGTGGGCCCTGCACCCACTACTGGTCAGAGGTTCGAAGGTCGGCCCCTCGAAAGGGTTCCACGGCCGCCTCAGGCTACTCGGGCTCCATGCCCATTACTGATCAGGGGTTCGAAGGCTGGCCCCCGAAGGGTTCACAGCCGCCTCATACGCCGAGCGAGGGATGACCATGGGTACGTTCGATACATAACCAAGGCTCGGGCTGCGCTCCCGAGGTACCCTAGGACATTTCCGAGACCAGCGGGAACGATCTTGTAACAGAATCCCATCAGAGGGAGGCATCGAGCCCTCGGACCCCGTCGCCAGGGTACCGGGTCTGGCAGATCACCCGCAGGTACTTTTGGGCGTGCCTCTGGGCCCCTAGCCGACCCGAACGGGGCACGGACGTCCACTCGGATTACCCGCTTGCAGCTCATCGGAGACACCATGTTCGGCGCCCATCGAGGGCAACATGGCGCTTTCCCCCCTCCTCCTTGCGGAAAGGCGACGCAGGGGCGTATGTAAAAAAGCCGAGTCTACCCCTGACCGCCCTCTCGCTCTGTGCAGAGGCTCGGGGGCTGCTCTCGCAAACTCGGCTCCGGCCGAACCGTTGACAGCGTCAACATACCAGCCCAAGAACTTGGGACCCGACCGTACACCTGGGCTACGGCCAGCTCACATGAGGGAACGACCAGACCAGCCGAAGCACTACGTGAGGCAGTAAGACCTCGAAGGAGTGAAACCACTCCTCCGAGGCCTCGGGGGCTACACCCGGCGGGTGCGCTCGCGCGCACCCACCGGAACAAAAGCGCAACCGAGAAAGGCTGGTCCCCTTGCAAAAAAGTGCGACGAAAGCCTCCAAGCGAGTGCAAACACTCCCTTCGAGGCTCGGGGGCTACTGTCGGGGACCATAATTAGGGGTACCCTCAAGGCTCCTAATTCTCAGCTGGTAACCCCCATCAGCACAAAGCTGCAAAGGCCTGATGGGTGCGATTAAGTCAGGGATCAGTCCATTCAAGGGACTCGATCACGCCTCACCCGAGCCTAGCCTCGGACAAGGGCAGCCGATCCCAGAGGATTTCCGTCTCGCCCGAGGACCCCCTTCAGCGGCGAACATGTTTTCGGCTCGCCCGAGGCCCTGCCTTCGCCAAGAAGCAACCCTAACCAAATCGCCGCACCGACCGACCAAATCGCAGGAGCATTTAATGCAAAGGTGGCCTGACACCTTTATCCTGATGCACGCCCCCCAGCCGGCAGAGCCGAAGTGACCGCCATCACTTCGCCGCTCCACTGGCCGGCCTGACAGAAGGACAGCGCCGCCTGCGCCACTCCGACTGCGGTGCCACTTGACAGAGTGAGACTGACAGGCAGTCAGGCCCGGCCAAAGGCACCATAGGAAGCTCCGCTCCGCCCGACCCAGGGCTCGGACTCGGGCTAAGTCCCGGAAGACGGCGAACTCCACCCGACCCAGGGCTCGGACTCGGGCTAAGTCCCAGAAGACGGTGAACTCCGCCCGACCCAGGGCTCGGACTCGGGCCAAGTCCCAGAAGACGACGATCTCCGCCTCGCCCGACCCAGGGCTCGGACTTGGGCTCGGCCCCAGAAGACGACGATCTCCGCCTCGCCCGACCCAGGGCTCGGACTTGGGCTCGGCCCCAGAAGACGACGATCTCCGCCTCGCCAGACCTAGGGCTCGGACTTGGGCTCGGCCCCAGAAGACGACGAACTCTGCTTCGCCCGACCCCAGGGCTCGGACTCCGCCCCGGCACCAGCCGGCGATCTCCGCCTCGCCCGAACCTGGGGCTCGGACCCGACCTCGGCCACGGAAGACGGACTCGACCTCGGCTTCGGAGGAGCTTCCACATCGCCCAACCTAGGGCGTAGACCAGCCACGTCAACAGGAGAAGCCATCATCACCCTACCCCGAGCTGACTCGGGCCGCAGGGAACAAGATCGGCGTCCCATCTGCCTCGCCCCGCCAGATAGGCAATGATGGCGCCCTGCATACTCTGTGATGACGGCGGCTCTCAGCCCCCTTACAGAAGCAAGAGGACGTCAGCAAGGATTCAACCGCTCTGACAGCTGTCCCTCCGCCAGGCTCCATCGCTCCTCCGACGGCCACGACATCACACCAGCTGGGTGCCAAAATCTCTCCGGCTGCCACAACGGCATGTACTCAGGGCGCTAGCTCTCCTCCTCTAGACACGTAGCACTCTGCTACACCCCCCATTGTACACCTGGATCCTCTCCTTGCGCCTATAAAAGGGAGGCCCAGGGCCCTCTTAGAGAGGGTTGGCCGCGCGGGGACGAGGACGAGACACGCGCTCGCTTGGAGCCACTCGCTCCCTCTCCCGCGTGGACGCTTGTAACCCCCTACTGCAAGCGCACCCGACCTGAGCGCGGGACGAACACGAAGGCTACGGGATTCCCACCTCTCTCACGCTGGTCCCCGGCCGCCTCGCTCTCCCCCCTTCGCGCTCGCCCTCGCGCTCGACCCATCTGGGCTGGGGCACGCGACGACATTCACTCGTCGGCTCAGGGACCCCCCAGTCTCGGAACGCCGACAATCCTCATCCTCACTTTCGCTTTCACTGTCACTCCCATTAGCGACAAAGCACATATGAGAAGTGGATTTGAAAGACGAACCTTGTGAAGAGGTGGATTCGTCGTTTGGTCTCCATCGATCATTTTCTTCTTCTTCAATCTTGTTCTTTGCCTCATCTTCCTTCATTTTGAGGAACATCCTTTCGGCGATTCTCATGGCAAGATCTATTGCCCTAGGATCAACATCTGCACCAAAAGATAAAGTCGAGGCAACCTCAACCTTTTCAAGCTTAGAAGCACTTTTGTTTCTTAGTCCCCCCGACATGATCTTTTCCTCACGCGGTTAAGCGTTAGAACGAGGATTAGGTTCTGATACCAATTGAAAGTTGCCTAGAGGGGGGTGAATAGGCAAGTTAAAACTTTTTCAACAAAAACTAGAAGCAAACTGGGTAAACTGAATTGATCTCGAAATTCACCCAGTTAACTTTGGAAATGAGATGTTCTAGTTGATCCACAGGGTTCAAAGTAGTAGATCTGAGAAGGGCACTTCTCAAAATCCACACACCAAAAATATATAAACAAATCTTTCACGCAATGGTGAGAGAACGAAGAACACGAATAAGCACAATGAACAAGAACACAAAAGACACAAGATTTATTCCGAGGTTCGGTCACACCACCAAGGTGCCCTACTTCCTCGTTGAGGCGCCCACAAAGAGTCGGGTCTCTTTCAACCCTAATCCTCTCTTTGCCGACCACAAAGGTCAAGCTCACACACTAATCTTTGCTCAAACGAGCGGGTAATACAAACTTTCTTGTGGTCTTCCACAAGATTTGGAGACTCACAAGAGACACCTAGTCGTCTAGGAGCTAGAAGCTCCAAGAGTAATGAATCCACAAAGAACTCGATGTAGTACCAAAGCTCGAATGAAAAAAAGCAAGAGAGATTTGGAGATGAAGCACAAAAACCGCAGCTCTCAAACTCACTCAAAGATTTCTCTCCAAAGATTTGAAATGGGAGAGGCAAGAGATGTGTGAGAGAGAGTGGGAGGTGTTCTTCAAGTTAGAAATGGAGTTTGGGTCGTGCTCTTGTGTATGGGGAGAGAGGTAGGAGTGAGTATATATAGGTGGAGCTCAAAACTAGCCGTTGGGCAGATTTTTCTGTCTGAGACCGATTGAACCGCCCCCTAGGGCGGTTGAACCGCCCCTGGCAGGTCAGGCAGACTGTCTGCCAGTCTGACTATCAGACTGACAGGCAGACTGACCTGCAAACTGGTCAAGTTGACCAAGACCGATTGAACCACCCCTAAGACCGGTTCAACCGCCTGGGGCAGGCTGATAGACAGTCTGCTAGTCAGACTGGCAGACTGCAGGTCAGACTGCAAAAACAGGTCCTGACACCGGTTGAACTGCCCCTAGGGCCGGTTCAACCGCTTGGGGGTCAGACTGGCAGTCAGTCTGCCAGTCAGGAGGTCAGACCGGTCAGGTGACCCTGACACTGGTTGAACCTCCCCTAGGACCGGTTTTGACCAGTGAGGTCCGGGGAAAAAACCCCGGCTGAACTTTCCCTGGACACCGGTTGAACCTCTCTGGACATCGGTTGAACTTGCCCTGGACCCCGGTTGAACTTGAAGTTCAGCTGGAGTTGAGAAAGCTCAACTCAGCTGAAGTTCAGCTCAGCTGCAGCTAAAGAAGCTCACCTCAGCTGAAGTTCAGCTCAGCTGTAGTTGAAAAAGTTCAGCTGCTTTTCAACAAGAATACTCTAGGTTTCTCAAACCTAACCGCGGTCAACCATAGAACGTTCAAGAGATTTTTGGTTTTCAAAAATAGCTTTTGAATATAGAGGCTTGAGCTTTGGCAAACACCAACCTTCTTTTTGGATCTCCCTTTATAGTACGACGATTCCTATACTCAAGTTAAATAAAATATAATCAAGTAAACTCCTTGGGTAATTGGTGTCTCATGTGTGATTTCTCCATGCCGTTGCTTCATAGGGATCACAAACATCTTTGTCTCACCTTTTGAAGCAAACACAAATCAAACCCTGTGACTTGTACCATATCACCATGTATGAGTTCAAATCATGGCTTCAAGTCACCGTACTGATGTATCAACATGTTATAACTCTTCAAAGCTGATTAGTTCATCGACTTAGTGCAAGTACTCTCTTCTTCACCTTAGCCATGGTACCTCGGTCCACAAGTCGTCGCTTGGCCTTCACCTTCGCTTAGTTCCTCGAAGCACTTTCCTTGCTATCTTCACCCTATCAAGCCATTCTTGAGTCACATCATATTGAGCATCCATTGAGAGAATCATTTCTTCAATATTGTGAACCTTGCTTGAATGTCTTCTAGATATAACCGTTACGATCAATCAAGCTCTAGTTTGATTCTCGTAGAAGCATATATGGACTGATAGTAATATGGTCAAGCCAATTCACGATTCCTCATATCTTATTCACTTTGGCTTGACCAATCCTCTTAATCACTTCATCCTCTATTCTGATCATATGTATGTAGTGATTTCTCAGGTCTTGTCCATATATTCAAACCAATGTAGAGATCATATTATATCCATTTGCATTGTCTCATTGGTTATTTAACCTCGTGTTGAATCTTTGTTCACTGATCATTGTACACTATTCAAGTATGTTCATCATACTGAATTTCCTGTTCAACACTTAGCAAACTCGTTAGACCTTTAAATGTGTTGTTATCTAAATCACCAAAACTCACAAAGGGGATGAATGCACTTTCAGGAAGGAGGACGCAGGATATGACGGATTCGATCATACCAGCACTAAAGCACCGGATTCCATCAGAACTCCAGAGTTAAGTGTGCTTGGGCGAGAGTAGTACTAGGATGGGTGACCTCCTGGGAAGTCCTCGTCTTGCATTCCTTTTTTTGGTTTTATTTTTGTTTGTTTTTCGAACACCAAATCATAGTAAAAATGGATGATCGTCCTCGCGTTAAATTACCATTTTTTTGTTTTATTTGTTTTAAGGGGCGTTTTAGGCATTTTTCGGGTACTTTGTGCGGAGGAAGGATGTTCAGTGTCGTGGGCGAGCCGAGCACGGAGGTGTGGGCATAAGAGAAAGGAGGACGCAAGATATGATGGATGCGATCATACCAGCACTAAAGCACCGGATCCCATTAGAACTCCGAAGTTAAGCGTGCTTGGGCGAGAGTAGTACTAGGATGGGCGACCTCCTGGGAAGTCCTCGTGTTGCATTTCTTTTTTGGTTTAATTTTTGTTTGTTTTTCGAACACCAAACCACAGTAAAAATGGGTGACCGTCCTCGTGTTAAATTACCTTTTATTTGTTTTAAGGGGCGTTTTAGGCATTTTTCGGGTACTTTGTGCGGAGGAAGGATGTTCAGTGTCGTGGGCGAGCCGAGCACGGAGGTGTGGGCATAAGAGGAAGGAGGACGCAGGATATGACGGATGCGATCATGCCAGCACTAAAGCACTGGATCCCATCAGAACTTTAAAGTTAAGCGTGCTTGGGCAAGAGTAGTACTAGGATGGGTGACCTCCTGGGAAGTCCTCGTGTTGCATTCTTTTTTTGGTTTTATTTTTGTTTGTTTTTCGAACACCAAACCATAGTAAAAATGAGTGACCGTCCTCGTGTTAAATTACCTTTTATTTGTTCTAAGGGGCGTTTTAGGCATTTTTTGGGTACTTTGTGCGGAGGAAGGATGTCCAGTGCCGTGGGCGAGCCGAGCACGGATGTGTGGGCATAAGAGGAAGGAGGACGCAAAATATGACAGATGCGATCATACTAGCACTAAAGCACCGGATCCCATCAGAACTCCGAAGTTAAGCGTGCTTGGGCGAGAGTAGTACTAGGATGGGTGACCTCTTGGGAAGTCCTCGTGTTGCATTCCTTTTTTTTGGTTTTATTTTTGTTTGTTTTCCGAACACCAAACCATAGTAAAAATGGGTGACCGTCCTCATGTTAAATTACCTTTTTTTGTTTTATTTGTTTTAAGGGGCGTTTTGGGCATTTTTGGGTACTTTGTGGAGAGGAAGGATGTTCAGTGCCGTGGGCGAGCCGAGCACGTAGGTGTGGGCATAAGTGGAAGGAGGACGCAGGATATGATGGATGCGATCATACCAGCACTAAAGCATCGGATCCCATCTTAACTCCGAAGTTAAGCGTGCTTGGGCGAGAGTAGTACTAGGATCGGTGACCTCGTGGGAAGTCCTCGTGTTGCATTCCTTTTTTGGTTTTATTTTTGTTTGTTTTTTGAACACCAAACCATAGTAAAAATGGGTGATCGTCCTCGTGTTAAATTACCTTTTTTGTTTTATTTGTTTTAAGGGGCGTTTTGGGCATTTTTCGGGTACTTTATGCGGAGCAAAGATGTTCAGTGTCGTGGGCGAGCCGAGAATGGAGGTGTGGGCATAAGAGGAAGGAGGACACAGGATATGACGGATGCGATCATTCCAGCACTAAAGCACTGAATCCAATCAGAACTCCGAAGTTAAGTGTTCTTGGGCGAGAGTAGTACTAGGATGGGTGACCTCCTGGGAAGTCCTCGTGTTGCATTCCTTTTTTTGGTTTTATTTTTGTTTGTTTTTCGAACACCAAACCATAGTAAAAATGGGTGATCGTCCTCGTGTTAAATTACCTTTTTTGTTTTATTTGTTTTAAGGGGTGTTTTGGGCATTTTTCGGGTACTTTGTGCGGAGAAAGGATGTTCAGTGCCGTGGGCGAGCCGAGCATGGAGGTGTGGGCATAAGAGGAAGGAGGACGCAGGATGTGACGAATGTGATCATACAAGCACTAAAGCACCGCATCCCATCAGAACTCTAAGGTTAAGCGTGCTTGGGCGAGAGTAGTACTAGGATGGGTGACCTCCTGTGAAGTCCTCGTATTGCATTTTTTTTTGGTTTTTTTTGTTTGTTTTTTGAATACCAAACCATAGTAAAAATGGGTGACCGTCCTCGTGTTAAATTACCTTTTTTGTTTTATTTGTTTTAAGGGGTGTTTTAGGCACTTTTTGGGTACTTTGTGCGGAGGAAGGATGTTCAGTACCGTGGGCGAGCTGAGCACGGAGGTGTGGGCATAAGAGAAAGGAGGACGCAGGATATGACGGATGCGATCATACCAGCACTAAAGCACCGGATCCCATCAGAACTCTAAAGTTAAGCGTGCTTGGGCGAGAGTAGAGTACTAGGATGGGTGACCTCCTAGGAAGTCCTCGTGTTACATTTCTTTTTTGGTTTTATTTTTGTTTGTTTTTCGAACACCAAACCATAGTAAAAATATGTGACCGTCCTCAAGTTAAATTACCTTTTTTTTGTTTTAAGGGGCGTTTTGGGCATTTTTCGGGTACTTTGTGCGGAGGAAGGATGTTCGGTGCCGTGGGTGAGCCAAGCACGGAGGTGTGGGCATAAGAGGAAGGAGGACACAGGATATGACCGATGTGATCATACCAGCACTAAAGCACCGGATCCCATCAGAACTTCGAAGTTAAGCGTGCTTGGGTGAGAGTAGTACTAGGATGGATGACCTCCTGGGAAGTCATCTTGTTGCATTCCTTTTTTGTTTTTTTGTTTGTTTTTCGAACACCAAACCATAGTAAAAATGGGTGACCTTCTAGGAAGTACTCGTGTTAAATTACCTTTTTTTGTTTTATTTGTTTTAAGGGGCGTTTTGGGAATTTTTTGGGTACTTTGTGCGGAGGAAGGATGTTAAGTGTCGTGGGCAAGCCGAGCACGGAGGTGTGGGCATAAGAGGAAGGAGGACGCAAGATATGACACATGCGATCATACTAGCACTAAAGCACTGGATCCCATCAGAACTCCAAAGTTTAGCGTGCTTGGGCGAGAGTAGTACTAGGATGGGTGACCTCATGGGAAGTCCTCATGTTGTATTCCTTTTTTTGGTTTTTTTTGTTTTTTTTCGAACACCAAACCATAGTAAAAATGGGTGACCTTCTAGGAAGTCCTCGTGTTAAATTTCCTTTTTTGTTTTATTTGTTTTAAGGGGCGTTTTGGGCATTTTTCGGGTACTTTGTGTGGAGGAAGGATGTTCAGTGCCGTGGGCGAGCCGAGCACAGAGGTGTGGGTATAAGAGGAAGGAGGATGCAGGATATGACGGATGCGATCATACCAGAACTAAAGCATCGGATCCCATCCGAACTTCGGAGTTAAGCGTGCTTGGGCGAGAGTAGTACTAGGATGGGTGACATCCTGGGAAGTCCTTGTGTTGCATTCCTTTTTTTGGTTTTTTTGTTTGCTTTTCGAACACCAAACCATAGTAAAAATGGGTGACCTTCTAGAAAGTCCTCGTGTTAAATTACCTTTTTGTTTTATTTGTTTTAAGGGGCGTTTTGGGCATTTTTTGGGTACTTTGTGCGGAGGAAGGATGTTCAGTGTCGTGGGCGAGCCAAGCACGGAGGTGTGGGCATAAGAGGAAGGAGGACGCAGGATATGACTGATGCGATCATACCAGCACTAAAGCATCGGATCTCATCAGAACTCCGAAGTTAAGCGTGCTTGGGCAAGAGTAGTACTAGGATGGTTGGCCTCATGGGAAGTCCTCGTGTTGTATTCCTTTTTTGTTTTTTTTGTTTTTCAAAAAAAAAGGGCGTTTTGGGCTTTTTTCGGGTACTTTGTGTGGAGGAAAGATGTTCAGTGTCGTGGGTGAGCCGAGCACGGAGGTGTGGGCATAAGAGAAAGGAGGACGCAGGATATAACGGATGCGATCATACCAGCACTAAAGCACCGGATCACATCAAAACTTTGAAGTTAAGCGTACTTGGGCGAGAGTAGTACTAGGATGAGTTACCTCCTGGGAAGTCCTCGTGTTGCATTCGTTATTTTAGTTTTTTTGTTTGTTTTTCAAAAAAAAAGGGGCGTTTTGGGCATTTTTCGGGTACTTTGTGCGGAGGAAGGATGTTTAGTGTCGTGGGCGAGCCGAGCACGGAGGCGTGGGCATAAGAGGAAGGAGGACGCATGACATGACGGATGCGATCATACCAACACTAAAGCACTGGATCCCATCAGAACTCCGGAGTTAAGCGTGCTTGGTTGAGAGTAGTACTAAGATGGGTGACCTCCTCGGAAGTCCTCGTGTTGCATTCCTTTTTTTGGTTTTTTGTTTGTTTTTCAAAAAAGGGGCGTTTTGGGCATTTTTCGGGTACTTTGTGCGGAGGAAGGATATTCAGTGCCGTGGGCGAGCCGAGCACGAAGGTGTGGGCATAAGAGGAAGGAGGACGCAGGATATGACAGATGCGATCATACCAGCACTAAAGCACTAGATCCCATTAGAACTCCGAAGTTAAGCGTGCTTGGGTGAGAGTAGTACTAGGATGGGTGTCCTAAGAAGTCCTCGTGTTGCATTCCTTTTTTTTGGTTTTTTTGTTTGTTTTTCGAACACCAAACCTTAGTAAAAATGGGTGACCTTCTAGGAAGTCCTCGTGTTAAATTACCTTTTTTGTTTTATTTGTTTTAAGGGGTGTTTTGGGCATTTTTCGGGTACTTTGTGCAGAGGAAGGATGTTCAGTGCCGTGGGCGAGCCGAGCACGGAGGTGTGGGCATAAGAGGAAGGAGGACGCAGGATATGACGGATGCGATCATACCAGCACTAAAGTACTGTATCCAATCAGAACTCCAAAGTTAAGCGTGCTTGGGCGAGAGTAGTACTAGGATAGGTGACCTCCTGGGAAGTCCCTGTGTTGCATTCCTTTTTTTGGTTTTATTTTTATTTGTTTTTCAAACACCAAACCATAGTAAAAATGGGTGACCTTCTAGGAAGTCCTCGTGTTAAATTACCTTTTTTATTTTATTTGTTTTAAGGGGCGTTTTGGGCATTTTTCGGGTACTTTGTGCGGAGGAAGGATGTTCAGTGCCGTGGGCGAGCCGAGCACGGAGGTGTGGGCATAAGAGGAAGGAGGACGCAGGATATGACGTATGTGATCATACCAACACTAAAGCACTGGATCCCATTAGAACTCTGAAGTTAAGCGTGCTTCTGCGAGAGTAGTACTAGGATGGGTGACCTCCTGGGAAGTCCTCGTGTTGCATTCCTTTTTTTGGTTTTTTTGTTTGTTTTTCGAACACCAAACCATAGTAAAAATGGGTGACCTTTTAGGAAGTCCTCGTGTTAAATTACCTTTTTTCTTTTATTTGTTTTAAGGGGCGTTTTGGGCATTTTTCGGGTACTTTGTGCGGAGGAAGGATGTTCAGTGCCGTGGGCGAGCCGAGCACGGAGGTGTGGGCATAAGAGGAAGTAGGACGCAAGATATGACGGATGCGATCATACTAGCACTAAAGCACCGGATCCCATCAGAACTCTGAAGTTAAGCGTGCTTGGGCGAGAGTAGTACTAGGATGGGTGACCTCCTGTGAAGTCCTCGTGTTGCATTCCTTTTTTTGGTTTTTTGTTTGTTTGTTTTTCGAACACCAAACCATAGTAAAAATGGCTAGGAAGTCCTCTTGTTAAATTACTTTTTCTTTTATTTGTTTTAAGGGGTGTTTTAGGCATTTTTTGGGTACTTTGTGCGGAGAAGAGATGTTTAGTGCCGTGGGCGAGCCGAGCACAGAGGTGTGGGCATAAGAGGAAGGAGGACGCAGTATATGATGGATGTGATCATACCAGCACTAATGCACCGGATCCCATCAAAACTCCGAAGTTAAGCGTGCTTGGGCGAGAGTAGTACTAGGATGGGTGACATCCTGGGAAGTCCTCGTGTTGCATTCCTTTTTTTCGTTTTTTGTTTGTTTTTCGAACACCAAACCATAGTAAAAATGGGTGACCTTCTTGAAAGTCCTCGTGTTAAATTATCTTTTTTGTTTTATTTGTTTTAAGGGGCGTTTTGGGCATTTTTTGGGTACTTTGTGCGGAGGAAGGATGTTCAGTGCCATGGGCGAGCCAAGCACGGAGGTGTGGGCATAAGAGGAAGGAGGACGCAGGATATAACTGATGCGATCATGCCAGCACTAAAGCACCGGATCTCATCAGAGCTCCGAAGTTAAGCGTGCTTGGGCGAGAGTAGTACTAGGATGGTTGGCCTCCTGGGAAGTCCTCGTGTTGCATTCCTTTTTTTTGGTTTTTTTTGTTTTTCAAAAAAAGGGAGCGTTTTGGGATTTTTCGAGTACTTTGTGCGGAGGAAAGATGTTCAGTGCCGTGGGCGAGCCGAGCACGGAGGTGTGGGCATAAGAGAAAGGAGGACGCAGGATATGACGAATGCAATCATACCAGCACTAAAGCACCGGATCACATCTGAACTCTGAAGTTAAGCGTGCTTGGGCGAGAGTAGTACTAGGATGAGTGACCTCTTCGGAAGTCCTCGTGTTGCATTCATTTTTTTTGTTTTTTTTTGTTTGTTTTTCAAAAAAAAGGGGGCGTTTTGGGCATTTTTCGGGTACTTTGTGCGGAGGAAGGATGTTCAGTGCCATGGGCGAACCGAGCACGGAGGTGCGGGCATGAGAGGAAGGAGGACGCATGGTATGACGGATGCGATCATACCAGCACTAAAGCACCGGATCCCATCAGAATTCCGAAGTTAAGCATGCTTGGGCGAGAGTAGTACTAAGATGGGTGATCTCCTCGGAAGTCCTCGTGTTGCATTCCTTTTTTTGGTTTTTTTTTGTTTGTTTTCAAAAAAAAGGGGACGTTTTGGGCATTTTTCGGGTACTTTGTGCGGAGGAAGGATGTTCAGTGCCGTGGGCGAGCCAAGCACGGAGTTGTGGGCATAAGAGGAAGGAGGACGCAGGATATGACGGATGCGATCATACCACCACTAAAGCACTGGATCCCATCAGAACTCTGAAGTTAAGCGTGCTTGGGCGAGAGTAGTACTAGGATGGGTGACCTCTTGGGATTTCCTCGTGTTGCATTCCTTTTTTTGGTTTTTTTGTTTGTTTTTCAAAAAAAGGGGGCGTTTTGGGCATTTTTCGGGTACTTATTGAGGAAGGATGTTCAGTGCCATGGGCGAGCCGAGCACGGAGGTGTGAGCATAAAAGGAAAGAGCACGCAAGATATGACGGATGCGATCATACCAGCAATAAAGCACTAGATCCCATTAGAACTCCAAAGTTAAGCGTGCTTGGGCGAGAGTAGTACTAGGATGGGTGACCTCCTGGGAAGTCCTCGTGTCGCATTCTTTTTTTGTCTTTTTTTTGTTTGTTTTTCAAAAAAGAGGCATTTTGGGCATTTTTCGGGTACTTTGTGCGGAGGAAGGATGTTCAGTGCCGTGGGCGAGCCGAGCACGGAGGTTTGGGCATAAGAGGAAGAAGGACGCAGGATATGACAGATGCGATCATACCAGCACTAAAGCACCGGATCCCATCAGAACTCCGAAGTTAAGCGTGCTTGGGCGAGAGTAGTACTAGGTTGAGTGACCTCCTGGGAAGTCCTCGTGTTGCATTCGTTTTTTTTGTTTTTTGCTTGTTTTTCAAAAAAGAGGCATTTTGGGCATTTTTCGGGTACTTTGTGCGGAGGAAGGATGTTCAGTGCCGTGGGCGAGCCGAGCACGGAGGTTTGGGCATAAGAGGAAGAAGGACGCAGGATATGACAGATGCGATCATACCAGCACTAAAGCACCGGATCCCATCAGAACTCCGAAGTTAAGCGTGCTTGGGCGAGAGTAGTACTAGGTTGAGTGACCTCCTGGGAAGTCCTCGTGTTGCATTCGTTTTTTTTTGTTTTTTGTTTGTTTTTCAAAAAAGGGGCATTTTGGGCTTTTTTGGTACTTTGTGCGGAGGAAGGATGCTTAGTGCCGTGGGCGAGCCGAGCACGAAGGTGTGGGCATAAGAGGAAGGAGGACGCAGGATATGACGGATGCAATCATACCAGCACTAAAGCACCGGATCCAATTAGAACCCCGAAGTTAAGCGTGATTCGGCGAGAGTAGTTCTAGGATGGGTGACCTCCTGGGAATTCCTCTTGTTGCATTCTTTTTTTTTGTTTGTTTTTCAAAAAAGGGGGCGTTTTGGGCATTTTTCGGGTACTTTATGCGGAGAAAGGATGTTCAGTGCCGTGGGCGAGCCAGCATGGAGGTGTGGGCATAAGAGGAAGGAGGACGTTGGATATGACGGATGCGATCATACCAGCACTAAAGCACCGGATCCCATCAGAACTCCGAAGTTAAGCGTGCTTGGGCGATAGTAGTACTATGATGGATGACCTCCTGATAAGTCCTCGTGTTGGATTCCTTTTTTTGGTTTTTTTGTTTGTTTTCAAAAAAAGGGGCGTGTTGGGCATTTTTCGGGTACTTTGTGCGGAGGAAGGATGTTTAGTGCCGTGGGTGAGCCGAGCATGGAGGTGTGGGCATAAGAAGAAGGAGGACGCAAGATATGATGGATGCGATCATACCAGCACTAAAGCATTGGATCCCATTAGAACTCCGAAGTTAAGCGTGCTTGGGTGAGAGTAGTACTAGGATGGGTGACCTTGTGGGAAGTCCTCGTGTTGCATTCTTTTTTTTGGTTTTTTTGTTTGTTTTTCAAAAAAAGGTGGCGTTTTGGGCATTTTTCGGGTACTTTGTGCGGAGGAAGGATGTTCAGTGCCGTGGGCGAGCCGAGCATAGAGGTGTGGGCATAAGAGGAAGGAGGACGCAGGATATGACCGAAGCGATCATACCAGCACTAAAGCACAGGATCCCATGAGAACTCTGAAGTTAAGCGTGCTTGGGCGAAAGTAGTACTAGGATGGGTGACCTCCTGGGAAGTCCTTGTGTTGCATTCCTTTTTTTGGTTTTTTTGTTTGTTTTTCAAAAAAAAGGGCGTTTAGTGCCGTGGACGAGTCAAGCACGGAGGTGCGGGCATAAGAGGAAGGAGGAAGCAGGATATGATGGATGGTATCATACCAGCACTAAAGCACCGGATCCCATTAGAACTCCGAAGTTAAGCATGCTTGGACGAGAGTAGTGCTAGGATGGGTGATCTCCTAGGAAGTCCTCATGTTGCATTCCTTTTTTGTTCTTTTTGTTTTTTAAAAGGGTGTTTTGGGCATTTTCTGGTACTTTGTGCGGAGTAAGGATGTTTTGTGCTGTAGGCGAACCGAGCACGGAGGTGCAGGCATAAGAGGAAGGAGGACGAAGGATATAACGGATGCGATCATACCAACACTAAAGCACCAGATCCCATCGGAACTCAGCGTCGCCAGATGGGCCCGCTGAGGCCGATTTGGACCAAAGCACAACCTCGGGGATGAAGCCTAGCCGGACCTCCATCCCCTCATCATCATCGTCGTCGTCCTCCTCCTCCTCCGTGCTAGTAGAGGCATCCAGCGGTAGCCCCTCCTTTGCCTACGTCCTGCGACGCTTTTCCAATGCATCGCGGGGTAGCATTTTCTTGCGAGCCCGCTTCTTGTCTACATCTTTCTTCTTCTCCTCGGCCGCCACCAGACGTGCCTCCCTGTCGGCCGCGTCTTCCGGAACCGGGGGTCAGGCGGTTCAATAGCCTCGCAACCCCTGCGAAAGAGATGAGAGGGTAAGACAGCAAGGAGAGGACCAGGAACAGAGGAATAAACCGAAAACTCATCAGGGACACGTAGCCTTGATCGGGGTGCATCGAGATGACGATGGTGTAGTCCGCCTTCCCCACCGCCCCCATTCACCTGCTGGAGGAGCTCGTCGGTGGAAAGGGTAGACGAGGCCATCCGAGAACTCTCCACATAAGCCTCGGGCGTCATCTCGTCCAGGCGGAGCCGGTGCTCAGTTAGTGGTAGCACCCTCCTCTAGTGGAAGGCGGCGGCGATTCCGACCACGGTAAGTCCACGATCCCAAAGCCTCCGCAGGGCATCCAGCAACGACTGCAGCTGGGCCTAGAGCTCCGGTGGAGCGCCCCACCGCAATGTTCTGCCGCCGCAAAGACGACGCGCTGCGTGTACGGCGGCAGCCGCCCATTGCAGAGGTAGAACCACCAACCCTGCCACCCTTTGTTCGACGAGGTGAGGGTAGCAGGGATGTACAGCTGCACCCAATCCGAGCGCAGCAGAAGCGTGCAGTCGCTGACCCGCACCATGTGGCGCACCTTCCTCACGTCGGTGGAGAGGGAGAACGGCTCCGCTCGGAATATATGAAGCCATAAGTCCCATTGGGGCTCGATCCCCAGGAACCCCTCGCAGACGGCGACAAAGATGGCCGCCTGAGCGATGGAGTTGGGGTTGAAGTTGTTAAGCTCCACCACGTAGTAGTGCGGAAGCGCTCGCATGAAGCGGCTTGCTGGCACTCCGAACCCTCTCTCATGAAAGGGGATGAAGCTCACCACATAGCCCGCGGGCGGAGCCGGCTCATGCTCGTTGCCTGGCATAATCCACTTCGTCTGTGGCTCGTGGAGACGGGGGCAGAGCAGCCCGACGTCCACCAACGCATGTAGGTCATCATCGGTGACGAAGGAGATCGACCATGTGTCACGGGGAAGGAGGACACTCACTTTCTAGGCCATCGGGGCTAGGGAAGAAAACGAAAGGAGAGCGCGAAAACTTTTTGCGACTAAGGAAGAGGGCGACTAGGGCAAGAAGGCGAAAGCAGAAGGTAAAGAACCGAACAACCCATCTCAAGCGAATTTATAAGGGCGAACGGAGTCACCAAGGCTTAGGCTAGGCCACCCCGATATGAAAACGAGAGTGGGCTAGGTTGCTTCGAATTCCACACGCACACGCGCCGCAACGGTCGGCCTGCGGGCCAAAGCGTCCCGTCACATTAAATGCCCTCTCTTCCTGACGTCAGCCAGCCGGCGTCGCTTCACGTAAAACCTCAAAAAAGGTGTGTGTCTCTCTCCCGCTCTTTCCCACTGCTCTTTTTACACTACTTCGCAGATAGCAGAAAAGAGCGCCTCCACCTCGGACTTCCTTTCCCAATAAAGAAGAGGAGAGACACCACCTACTACTCAGGGGTTCGAATAGGCTGGGCATTCGGTTTTTTCTAAACTTCGGTTCGTTTTTCGGTTTTAAAAAACTTCGGTTTTCTAGACATTAGAAACCGATTGGTTTTTTTGAAAATGAAAAACCGAGAAGTTCGGTTTCGGTTTTTTACTTCGGTTTTTCGGTAAAAACCGAATACCAAACTTATACACAAGACAACACATACAAAAAGTTTATATGTTAGATTACACATAATTTTAAAAAGTCAAAATTATATACGTACAAATATTTAGAGATACATCATACATCACATATAAATAAGTGAATAACAATTTAATTGTTTCATATATTTAGTTCACATGATCGAATAGCCAAATTTTAGAATTGATAAAGTTAGGTAATTCGGTTTTTTGGTATTTCGGTTTGGTATACGGTGAAAACCGATTACGATATCGAAAACCTAACTTTTGAGATACAAAAACAGAAATCGAACCATACTACCGAAAAACCGAAATTTCGGTTCGGTTCGGTTTTCGGTTTCTGGTAAAAATGTGCCCACCCCTAGGTTCGAAGGTCGAGCCCTCGACAAGGCTCGGGGACCGCCCCAGAACACATAGGCTTCGCACCCGTTACTGATCTAGGGTTCGAAGGTTGGCCCCTCGGAAGGGTATCGCAACCGCCCAGAGCAAAGAGCCAGGAATGACTATGGCTATGTCCGTACATGGCCAAGGCTCGGGATACAATCCCGAGATACCCTAAGACATATCTGAGACCCCCGAGAACGATTCGTGACGGTAACCCATCGGAGGGAGGCAATCGAGCCCTCGGACCCCATCAAACGAGACCGAGACTAGGCGAATCACCCGCAGGTACTTTTGGGGCGCGTCTCCGGACCACTAGCCGACTCCAATCAAATGGAGCTCGGGCCTTTGCTCGGATTACCCGT
Organism: Zea luxurians; assembly: GCA_029449295.1. Taxonomy (NCBI): domain Eukaryota; kingdom Viridiplantae; phylum Streptophyta; class Magnoliopsida; order Poales; family Poaceae; genus Zea; species Zea luxurians. Next base: position 117,514 of record JAOPSE010000035.1, read on the forward strand.
TAAATAGCTCACTAGAGACGTCATGCTCGTTGCCCATCGAGTGTAGCATGGCTCGATCCCCCTCTTCCTCCTTACGGAGAGGCGACGAAGAGGCATATAACCAAAAAAGTCAAGGCGCCCATCAATCATCCTCTCGCCCCGCGCGAAGGCTCGGGGGCTACCCTTGCAACCCATGCTGCAGAAAATTTCTTGAAAACACCAACAAACCGATATAGAACCCTTGGGGGCTCCCTTCATGCACAGGCTATGGCCACGCGACAAACGGAGTCCACCACGCCTGCAGAGGTAAGAAACTAAGACTCCGAAGGAGTCAACCACTCCTTCGGGGCCTCGGGGGCTACACCCGATGGGTGCGCTCATGCGCACCTATCGGAAACAAAGAAATCTTCTGCTCCTTAGGGCAAGATAGCATACCAAGAACAGAAGAACCTCCAAACAAGTGTTAAAAAACACTTATTCTGAAGGCTCGGGGGCTACTATCGGGTATGATAATTAGGAGTACCATACTACACCCCCAAAACGCGCTTAAAACCCTAGGGACACCATCAAAGTACATCCCCCGAGGACAAGGAATCAAGAACTCCGCCTTGACCGAGGTCCCCCTTAGGGGTCTTCCCAAAACTCCGCCTCGCCCGAGCCCGATTTCGGACGGGGCGTGAGTTCAGGCAAATCTTCGTCCCGACCGAGGCTGCCCCACCCCTGGGAAGCCATATCCGCTTCGCCCGAGCCCATCTCGGGTGAGAGGGACAAGACTTGTGGCAAGCCTCCCAAAGGCCACTGGGGGACAGTCATATTCAATGCTCGTACCTACCCCATGCAGGGCTGTAGGTGTACAGTGGCAACAAGACCATGGTCATGTCAAAGATTCACCAACATGATTACGCATGCGCCACTGTACACGCACGCTGTCTTCTAGCCCCTGATAGGACATGTAATACAACAGGGGAGCGGACTAGGCCTCGGTACAAACTCTGCCTCGCCCGAGCTCGACCTCGGTTATCTGCTCCCCAGCGAATCCTGCGAAGGGCCACTCCTTCAAACTGTGACGCTCAATCATCGAATCTCGGGACAGGCTCGGTCGCGACCTCGAGTGGACCTTCGCCTCGCCCGAGCCCGGTTCTGCCCTCGATATCTGTGACAGAGGACGCCCCCAATGTCATCAGATACAGTGAAGCTGACACATTCCTTAAGAAACTTTTTCCCATACTAAGCACTGTGGCAACCACTACGGTATGGGCAACCCCTCCCCAGGGGGCTCAGGTACGCGACCAAGCCCTCGGCCTCGGCTCTGAGCAGGAAACAAACAAGCACAAGTCAACAACAAAGTACAAGCCATGATGTCTACAGGACACGAAAACACTCTCCACAACAGGAAGGCAGCCCCCGTCTACAAGGTCGACTCCCCTTAGGCATATAAGTAGGGTAGTCTACGGCTTCTCAAGGGGGCAGACGAACACTTCACAGTCTATTGGCACTTGCCTCAATCACACCCTAGGACTTGAGGTACTCCCTCTCTCGCTAAGTTTGTAATCCCTACTACAAGCACTTAGGTGCGAGTAATATAAGCCTCATCCCCCTCTGCTGGAAGTAGAGCCTTGCGTAGCACGAACCAGGATAAATCGCTTGTGTCAACTCGCATCACCATCTGGATCCAGGGAACGCGACATCATTTTACTAGTTGGTTAGAACCACAAGTTCAAATACCGACATTGTTAAATTTCAGATTTCGCCTATTTACCCCTCTACCCCTCTCCAGGCGACTTTCACTTTATATTCGGTGCACATGAAAGTTTGGTGTATATATTAAATTATCACCATCCATTTTAAATCTAATGTCTCTTGCTTTATATATTTTGTAAAGAACATCTTCCACCACTTCTACGCAAAGCACGTGGCATGCAAATAGAGACGAAGGAATCATGGATTTGGGGTACAATTAACAAAGGGGTCAACTCATATTTGTCGTGTTTTCATCCATGTTATGTTATAACCGTCCACAATTGTTTGGAGCGTGTATTTTGCACATTCACATCCATTTGGGGGTCTATGGGAGATCACCAACTTTACCTTTTTCACATACTGTTGACACCTTTTTGGAGGCGTCAATCACTTCAAAAGAACCAGCGGCGGTGCTCTCTGGTCAGACACGGACGGTCCGCGGCACAGGGCCGGACGGTCCGCGACCTGGCGTGAGGCGGCGGTGCTCTCTGGTCAGGCACGGACGGTCCGCGGCACAGGGTCGGACGGTCCGCGACCTGGTGCAGGAGCTCGGGTTCCTTGCCTGACGGCCGGACGGTCCGCGCCCTAGGGTCGGACGGTCCGCGCGTGCGCAGGGGCGGCGAAGGATCGCCGGCGGCGCCTGGATCTCGCTCCCGGGAGGGACCCCGTCGGGGAGGAGAGATCCTAGGGGTTGTCTAGGCTCGGGTCGGTCGACCTAGACTCCTCTAATCGACGTAGAGTCGAGGAGAGGCGGAGAATTTGGGGATCGAGAGGCTAAACCTAAACTAGACTAGAACTACTCCTAGGATAAAATGCGAGATAGAAGTTGTATTGATTCGATTGTTTATTACAAATCGGCCGTATACCTCTCTATTTATAGAGGAGGGGGGCTGGACCCTTTACAAACTAATTTCCGAGCTTATCCCATGATTTTAGCTAACAACCGTAGCACAAAACTCAGAACCCTAATCTGTTCTGCACACGCGCGGACCGTCCGGCCCACAGGCGCGGACCGTCCGCGCGCTCAAATTGGTGCTCAACATATGCCCCCTGCCTTTTGGTGGAGCTGAGCGAACCAAAAGCAACTAACTCGACGTTATCACATCGGTTTTCTTAGGCATCTTGCCACTTACTAGGATGGTACGCAGTGGTCTTGGTCTCGGACGTGACCTCTTTAGCTTTGATCGAACTGTCGGTCCCAACACCGTCGAGCATCATACTGATCCTGACCAATCCGTCACCTAGCTTTTCCTAATTTTCCAAGTGTTCTGGCGTAGCTTCGTAGTCGACCAGGTCTTCTCCTTGCAGGTCATCTTCCTCCATGGGTGTTGGCACGTCGTTGCAGGTGTCATGGTTTATTGCGGATGAGTCGGCCTCAGGGGTCGGACGATCCGCGCCCTGTACGGTTGGTCTGGTCTTTATAGCCGGACTGTCTGCTATACCTGCAAAGAGCTGCATAGTTGCTGTTTTATTTTCTGTCTTTATGGCCGTTTGATTTTCCTCAACGGCCTTTGGTCTCCATCTCTTTTGTGGTGGCGGATACTGCGGATGTGTGTCATTGAATATTTTTTCCGCCTCCTTCTCCTGATTCTCCTTTGCTCTAAGGCGCTGTAATTTTCGCTTTTGCGATCGTGTCAATCCCGATGGGCACCATCGGGGCATGGAGTATTTTGGATCGGCTATTTTATTGATAGTCGTACTTTCTTTTTTGTTTGTGTTGGCCGATTCACCAAAAATCATCGGCTCTTCGTTATTTTGTTGTACGACGACATCTGTCGTTCCTATTTTAATGATGTCTCCCTTTTTCGTACTGTTGGAGGTTGTAGTTGTATGCCCCCCTGCCGGATTAGTCAGCCTTTAGGGCTAAATTGTTCGGCAATCTTGCTGGGCCTGTGCTCGTGGACCAGATTGAGGGGCTCTCAATCGGTCTTGTACTGGAGGTGTCAACCTATTGAATACAGATGTTTGGGGTGCCCCCCAAGCGGGGTACTGTGGCATCCCAAATAGGTATGGTGGCATGCCCCACATTTGATTTGGGACGTATGGTGGAGGTATGTATGTGTATGAATATGGCATAGGTGGATATGGTGGTGTCCATGCAGGTACGTTAGGTCTTAATTGAACATTATGACCTCCCGTCCTTTTCGATTGGTGTGGTGGTCCAATCGGCCTAACCTGTCGTCGCACCTGGGTGGGTAAGCGAGGTCCCTTTGGTGGCCGGTCGCTAGGGCCAGCCTTCTTTTTCACATATTTAGACAATAATTGATCAAAGGTCGGGCTAGATTTTACCAACCGACCAGTTGCCGTGTTAGTTTTCCACGTACCTATTTCGGGTCGTCGTGGTTCAAAGGTACGTGGTCGCCGCGGCTCTTCGACGTTGCCGGACCGTCCGCCGGAACGCTTCGGACCGTCCGGTGATGTTACGGACCGTCCGCGCCTAGACACCGGACCGTCCGCGATGTGTAGTATGGGTTCTCGCGCATATCCCCTTGTCTGTGCTTGTCCCCCAGTGCTGGAGTTTGTGATGGTTACCTTCAGTGTCTCCCCTCCATCAGGAGTCTTCTCGGCCATCACTTGGCCGAATTAGGACCTTTTTGCCATTAAAGTCGATCACATTCATTGGGAAGGGCTCCGTGTCCTCCTGAAATTTTAATCGTCCCTCGTTAATGGCCGATTGGATTTGTCGTCGGAACACATTACAATCATTAGTGGCATGGGAAAATGAGTTGTGCCACTTGCAGTATGCGCGACGCTTTAGTTCGTCGGCAGGTGGAACGATATAATCAATTTTAATGTTACCATTTTTTAGTAATTCATTGAATATCTTATCACATTTGCCGACATTAAATGTAAACTTAACCTCCTCCTGTCGTTCATTCCGAACTGACTGCAAGGAGGAGCAAGCCGAAGATTTGGCTTGCTCGGGCCAAACTATTTCGGCAGTGTAAACTTTCTTTGGTTCATCGTCCGAACTACTTTGATTATGTTCTACTATATGGACATTATGATGAACCGTTTTGACTAGTTCTTTGCTTCGGCTTTCACAAGCCGAAGCTATCTGATGTAATTGTGCTAGAGTAAAGAACTGGATGTCTTCTAATCTCTCTTTTAAATAATAGCGCAATCCATCAAAGGCTATTTCCGCTAGTTGTTTATCTGTTAAATGAATTTGAAAGCATCGGTTTCTCGTATCCCAGAATCTCCGGATATAATTACTAACCGATTCATCCTTTTCTTGTCGTAGAGCCACTAAGTCTACTAAATCTAGCTCATAATTGTCAGAGAAGAAATGTTCATGAAATTTTTGTTCTAAATCTCCCCATGACAAAATGGAATTAGGAGGGAGCGTGGCATACCATGTGAATGCAGTCCCTATTAAAGATAATGAAAATAAACGCACACGGAATGCTTCGGTGTCGGCCAATTCTCCTAACTGTGCTAAGAACTGGTCTATGTGCTCACTCGTGCTCTTTTCTTGGTCACCCGAAAACTTTACGAATTCGGGTATTTTGGTCCCCTGTGGGTATGGGAGTCGGTCAAACTTGCTATCATAAGGTCTCCGATATGACTGCCCCCCGGGGACTATACTAACTCCGAGCTTATCTCGGAACGCCCCAGCTATTTCCTCCCTTACTATATCGATGGCAGCCGGTGGGAGACCACCGGCTCTTTGATCCAATATGGGTGAGTTTGTTTGGATGTTGGTGTGTTGTTTTCCTCCCCATTGGTTTGGGTTTTGCGGCGCGTTAATGCATGCCCTATGAGGCTCATAGGACTGGCCATTCCTTTCTGGCCTTCTAGGGGCCGGAAAGTTCTCACTCTCACGGGTTTGATAGATTATATTATGATGTTGTTGTGTCGTATGGTGAGATGGGGAGTCTAGCTGGGACAGATACGGAGTTGGATATCCATCCTCCTTAAAAAACTCTGTGCCGGACCGTCTGGTTAAATACGCGGACCGTCCGACTCCGTGCGCGGACTGTCCGACCATGTGGCCGGACCGTCCGACATTATATTCGGGCTGTCTGGCGTCATACGCAGACGGTCCGAATGGGTTATCTAGGGTTTGTACGGCATGTGGCGGCTTGGGTGCAGGTCTCGGTAATTCGCTTCTAAAAATAGGATCAGCTGCCGCTGGCCCGGACGGTCCGCGCCCATGTGAAGACGGTCCGGACATGCGCAGATCGGCAAATTTATCGCCGATGTGCGTGGGAGGCTGTCGTTGCCTAGGGTATATGTCCATCGGCATCCCATAAAGGGGTTGTGACTGGTCGTGCCAACCTGTAGCCGATGAATTATGTGTGTATTCCCTCCATTCAACCTCGTGCGAACAAAGATTTGTCGTAGTAGACTTATCAAGCGCACGCACTAGACGTTTATGATCATTTTGTATATCCCCTACGATACGTTGCAACTGTTCTCGTTGTTCGTCTATGTAAGCTTTAAGAGATTGGAGTTCGTTGGTGCTACTTACATTGGGGATATCTGGTGTGGGTCGGAATGAAGCCGGATCCGTCGCCCGATGTCGGACGACCTTGTTGTTCCTGTCCACTTTGAAGTTGGTCAAGAACTTTGCTTTTGCTTCTTGGATCAGCTGTTCCTGGCGCTCCTCGAACAGGAGCTGTTCTTCAGCCGGCAAGGTCTCCCATGTCGGTGTGATGATATTGCTGGTGGAAACCTCAGAGCTATCTTTTGAACCGGCCATTGAGGGCCGATTTGATAGGTCTATATGTGTTGTCCCCAGTGGAGTCACCAAAAAGTATGTTGACACCTTTTTGGAGGCGTCAATCACTTCAAAAGAACCAGCGGCGGTGCTCTCTGGTCAGGTGCGGACGGTCCGCGGCACAGGGCCGGACGGTCCGCGACCTGGCGTGAGGCGGCGGTGCTCTCTGGTCAGGCGCGGACGGTCCGCGGTACAGGGCCGGACGGTCCGCGCCCTAGGGTCGGACGGTCCGCGCGTGCGCAGGGGCGGCGAAGGATCGCCGGCGGCGCCTGGATCTCGCTCCCGGGAGGGACCCCGTCGGGGAGGAGAGATCCTAGGGGTTATCTAGGCTCGGGCCGGCCGACCTAGACTCCTCTAATCGACGTAGAGTCGAGAAGAGACGGAGAATTTGGGGATCGAGAGGCTAAACCTAAACTAGACTAGAACTACTCCTAGGATAAAATGCGAGATAGAAGTTGTATTGATTCGATTGTTTATTACAAATCGACCGTATACCTCTCTATTTATAGAGAAGGGGGGCTGGACCCTTTACAAACTAATTTCCGAGCTTATTCCATGATTTTAGCTAACAAACGTAGCACAAAACTCGGAACCCTAATCTGTTCTGCGCACACGCGGACCGTCCGACCCACAGGCGCGGACCGTCCGCGCGCTCAAATTGGTGCTCAACACATACCACAAACATAGTAGTCCGAATTAAAGAAGTAACCTTAGACAGAAAAATTATATAAAATGTAACAAGTTAGGCAGCAAACCAAACATACACATAATCTTCAAAAAGACAATACATAAGTTTACTATATACACAACTATTGACACGAACATATGCAGGGAACAATAATGTCGTGTTCAGGTAAAAGACAAACGTTAAATATTAGGGATGACAATGAAGACCTGATTCCTCACGTGAAGATCTTTTAGGGGAGAAAGATGAGAATAATTTAAGCCCCGTTTGGTTATATTAGTCCTAGGACTAAAATTTAGTCCTTAGGACTAATCTTTAGTCCCTATATTGTTTGGTTGTAGAGACTAAACGGATTTTAAATACATTAAATACAACGTATAAAGACTAAAATACTATTTTTCTTGTTTCACGTCAGTTTTCTAGACAAGGATAATTGGAGTAAATATTGGCCTATAGTCCCTTTTAGCGTCCATGTGAGGGACTAGAGACTAAAGTCAATTAATACCTACTTTAGTCCCTCTGTTTGGCAAAATAGAAACTAAACTGGATTAAAAACTAGGGACTAAAAATTAGTCCCTCTAACCAAACGGGGCCTTAGGGTGTGTTTGGTTTAACTTTTGGCTTTAACTTTTGCCTCCCTAAAAGCCAAAAGCCAACCAAAGGGGTGGATCCAGAAAGCGGCTTTTTCTAAAAGCCAACTTTCTCGTAGTGCAAATCTGAAAGCACCTCCGGACCTGCTTTTAGTGGCTTTTCAGATTGAACTGTGAAAACATATATCGAAAAAAAATTTAACGACTTTTAGTGGTTTCCACCAAACGATTTTTAGCTTTTTAATAGCTTACAGCCTACAGCAGCTTTTTTCACAGCTCACAGCAACTTTTTTCACAGCTACAACCCAACCAAACAGACCTTTAGTCTCTGCCCAGTCGGATGTGGATACAAAATCATCTCTCGTCTCGTCCCTCACATACCAGTCCAACAAACTTCTCCGGATCTAAATTAGTTCATTAGCATGTTAAAATTCTAATAAAAATTCAACACATAACCTATTATAAATAGCAAGTTAAACTTTAAAGTAGATGCCTCTTTTAATTTTATTAATTTTAAATATTGTTTGTTAAATTTATATTAATTTGATATACTAAACTTGCATTTACCTCAAATTTTGTATTTTCTAAGAGCTAGTTTGGAAAATTAAATCATCTCTGGGATTCCCGAGAATTGGGGAGAAAATTAGCTTAATTTTCCCTCTAATCCCTGAAGAGATTTAACTTTCCAAACTAGCTCTAACATGGATGAATTTCCTATGGGAATATATTTCTCAGCGGGGACGAAGATAGAAAAAAAAAAGCTCCTTCTAAGCGTGCAGCCGTGCACAAAGACAGATGAAAAAAATTTCTCCCCACATAGAACCAGGATGGGGAGCCATTCTCTGATAGAAAATTCTCCATTGATTGACATCAATTGATAATCCAACAGATCAAAAACAAAAAAAAAACAAAGCAAGAAAAGCACCAATCTCAAAAACTTCAGCATCATACTTCACATTTTCCACCTTCACGTGCAATAGCATTCTATTAAAACCTTAACAACATTTCATGATACTATGATAGACTATCTCAAATAAAATTACTCATCTCACCTCCTATGTCAAGCTTCAATCTATAAAGTTATGGTCAGCAAGTCGTGCAAAACATTGTAAGCTGCTGGAGATAGCCTAAACAGTATAGTATGCAGTGCAAAACTGTGTTTTGCACGGCCATATGCACATTGCTATAGGCTAAGAGCACTAAATCAATCAATTAGCAAGAAAGGGCAAAAATACAACATGTACAAAGAACGGCGATAGGCTACACTGAACTTAGGTATTGTGCAATACAGCTGGTGTCTGCTAACTCTAATGTTGACATATTTGTACAACGCCCCTTGTATCTTACACCAAATTGTATATTTCATCTGACTAATGTTTTTCCGCAGACGGGACTCAGTTCCCATTAACACTAATGGGAGTTAAAGCACCACTACAAGTAATATTAGTGATTCTGTCAATGTCCAATATAATGCATGTCAAATTCTAAGTTAACCCTTAAATGCCATACGTATCAGTCTGACAAGTATGGTTGTCCATTAATAAATAATATAATGTGAGTATTTTTACTCAATAAATTAACAACATGTGGGGTTGTTCAAACACAACAGCGCAATTGCAGAAATATGTGTAGCTACTATTCAAAATAACAAATCTGAAAGGTGCCTCAAGGTCTTTGGGAAACTGTTATACAATAACTACAATGACATTCAATTGGTCGACCCAAGATATATATGAAATGAAATACAACAATGTAAAACTAACCTTTTGTTTTCCCTACAATCAGTAAAAACATCCACAATAGCTAGCTGAACAAAATCACCGCAGATGTCCTTTTGTATTTACTGATTGATTTATTTATGCTTCTAGGTATAGTGAAGTCATTTATCAGCTAATGATGCACCTCTAAAAAGAATGATTGTATAACCAGACAATTCTGTTACACGCCTTATTTTTGATAAGTGGATGAGAAGGCCAATTTCAAACAAGAAATCCACATATCTACTCCTATATCAAATTTGTCATGGTGCTAGTGAAAATAGTCTAGTCTAGTCTAGTCAAGAAGCAGGCCATCACATTTAAACACAGATAAATATAAATTATAGTGTTAGTTTACCCAAACTGCATGACAAGGTTACTTGGTTAGTTTCAGAAATAGATGTATCTGAACAGTGAAAAACAAGGATTAATAAACAGCAGATTAACATAAACTAAGGTATTATACAAGTTACAGCTTGCAAAAAAAGTACTATCCTGCATGCTTGGAACATTAAAATGGAAACATCAAAACAGTACTTTTCCAATAATAATTTACTTAACTTACAACATATTATGCAAACCAAGGAGAACTCAGTTATTGATGTCATCAACATATCATGAAAACAGTGTAATGATCAAAAAAGAATTTGTAAAAAACACTGTAGGACCCAATACCCTTGTTGGTAAACTGATCTAAAATCTATATGTTAGCAAAAGATATCTCACATTCAGATTTCAGACATTCTGAAGCTGCATCCCCACATTCTTCCAATGACACCACTATGTCCAAGGCATACAATAGACAATGGATAAGGTGGTCTATGCTACTTAGGCTTGTTTGGATACGAGGGCTAATTGTTAGCTAGCTAAAATTAGCCCTAGTACATCCAAACATGAGGGCAAATAGATGGTCTAATTTTTTAGCTAATTCTTCAATTAGTTGTTAGACAACTAACTAGCCAGCCTTCAGCTAATTTGGACTAATTTTTAGCCCCAACTGTAACTAGCTCTATGTATCCAAACAGGTGCTTAGTAGAAAATAACAAATTATACTGATTCAATCAACTACAACAGGTTAACATAAATAGTGGGATTCCATGCAATCCCTGAAACTCAATACCAAGTAAAGCCTTGTTTGGTATCATTGCAAAATGATAATCCTCACCCAGTAGTTCCGAGTTGATACCATACAAATTGTGTGATGGAACATTAATTGACAAAATTGAAAGAGCACAGTCCACACTGCACAGCACGCAGGTCTATTTAGATGCAGCGAGATCTCGCGACGGATCTGGTCTAGTTAACAGGCAAGATTTATCAACCTCACCAGAGGTAGCCGGGGATCTTGATGCGGAGGAAGAGCATGGCCATGGCGTAGGCGATGACAACGGCGACTGCGCCGGCGCTTCCAAACGAGACGCGGAGGCTCCGGGGCCTCGTGCGGTCGACGGCGAGGTCGAGGAGGATGATGCCAATGCCGCCAAGGAGGAACATGAACCCGGAGGAGAGTCCCTCGATGATGTACTGGCCGTTGACGCGCCCTGGAAGGAAGACGACGGGGCGGACGGCGCCAGTGCCGGGGTCCTGGGCGCTGCCGATGCCAGGGGGCTCAACGATGACGTCGTACACGAGTCCGGAGACGACCGCAAAGTAGGTGAGCAGGATGAGGGAGAAGACGGTCATGGGAGAGGGAAGCGCCAGGTTCGACGGCAGCCTCAGGCGGGTGCGCGGCGGCAGGAGGAAGGAGAAGGGTAGCACGCGGAGCACATGGAAGAGTGGATCGATGGAGTCGAAGTGGGCCTGCGTGGCCGCCGCCGCGGCGCCGCTGCCGGCGGCGTGATCCGATCTAGGGGGCATCGCCGCGTTGAGTGAGGAGAGAAAAATACAGAGCGACGCCTGGGGTTTGGGCTTTTTGAGAAATGGGGGATGGGTAGAGACGTAGAGTACTTCTGCTAGGCATTTTTCCGAATGTTTTCCAGGTCTGCAGTGCTGCTGTAGTGCTGTATATGTTTTACTACTGTATTTATTTTCTTCTCAACAAACGGATAGCTTAGTGTTGTGCCAATAATTCAAATAGTTTATATATGACAAAATAAATGTACATGCTGCATGGATCAAACTACATATAGGTCATGTCGGAGTTTATTTTGAACACCATAAGTACACATCATGTTCATAACTTCATACGATTAAAACTTGCCAAAAGATTTAATTAGAAAAATACAATGGTCAACACTTCTGGTATGAAAGTAACTACTTGTTTTCTACTGTATTTTCAATCTAATCTCATCAAACATAAATAAAAAATGAAGACAAGATTGCCTGGAAGGAATTTAGAAGTGCAAATAAGCTAAATATAATGAAGTGCAGGAATAGCGAATTCTATGTAATAGACCAATACAAACCACTGTTCTAAGAGTTATCAACTCTGGTTGAATTCAATAGAATACAGACTGCATTAGCAGATAGCTTCATTGAGAAAACAGAAAGCATAGAAGGAAACCAGAAGGTTGGGAAACAAAAAAGCTAAAATGTATGATTTAGTGGCTGCATAGTGGTTCTTGAAGTACTCTTTCTCTGAGAAGTGAAGTTTTTCTTGTATGTCATGAGGAAGAACGGAGCCAATTTTCCATCTAAAACTCTGGATATTTTTTTTTTTGATTGTACCTGTTTGGATGTAATTTTTCAGGTTAGTCCACGCAAATTCAATTTTAAGCATGTGCTATCAGCATAAAGCAGAGAAATAAAATGGTTGCTCGTCATTGGAGTTTTAGTTTTGTGCATGTAAGTTATAAGGCATTTTTTGATACGGAGCACGGAAATATGGTGGATAGATGCACCATAGTGATCCTCATTTCTAGTTGTCTTGATATATAGGTTTTGTTCCACCATTTTCCCGTCCTAAGCCAGCCCTAGTCAGTAAACTGTCCACTGGATATGCCTATCAATCATGGTAATTTTGGATCAAGATGGTCAACAACCCATCATTCTCGTAGGATTAAAGCTAGTTGATGAATGATTGAAATTGCGAGTTGTGGTCATTGCACTCTCTAATAACGTGATGAAGCACGTCACTCTGCACATCTCAGAGATTGCATGTTAGTGTTGGCGTCGATCTGGTCGTCAATCACTGCGATGAGAACTTGCGGTGGTGCTCTCTGCAGAGGCGTGAACGGTCCGTGGCTACGGGTCGGACGGTCCGCGACCTAGTGCAGGGGTGGTGTTCCTGACTGATGAGCCGGACGGTCCGCGTGTGCAAGGGGCGGCGGAATTCGCCGGTAGCGCCTGGATCTCGCTCCCAGGAGGGACTAGAGATGGCAACGGGTACAAACTCGCTGGGTTTTGCCGTCCCAAACCCGTACCCGTGAAAAATATCTATGTCCATTAAAAAACTCGTACCCATGACGGGTTTGAGATTTTGCCTAAACCTGTACCCATCGGGTTAGCGGGTACCCATGGGTTACCCGCGGGTTTCATCTCCAATATACTTGTTCTTCTCATAAACAATAAGTATCGTAATGATTAATGATATCATGATCCAAAATCTATGTAATGAACAACGAGTTTATGATTTGGTATAAAAATTATTAGTAGAGAGAATGAAATACAAATAATAAGTTGTATCATTAAGTGACCTTGCACTAAGTTATCCATCCACCACATATATAACGCTAGTAAAAACTATAATAGCAAGTAAGCAACACTCTCACCGACTACTGATACATTCACCAATTGATAAAAATTATGAAGTAAATAAGGAATAACAAGTTTGTTGTTCGTTTATAAAATAAAATGACAATATGCACTAGGTTTGGTCGGGTTTAAAAAACCCACGGGTTCACGGGTTTGAGTACTATAGGAACAAACTCGTGTCCATAAACCTGTCGGGTATAGATTTATGCCCGTTAACAAACCCATGTGTATGAAAATTGACCCAAACTCGTACCCTAATGGGGTAAAAACCCATCGGGTTTCGGGTACCCATTGCCATCTCTAGGAGGGACCCCGTCAGGGAGGAGAGATCCTAAAATTTGTCTTAGGATCGACAGGACACCCAAGACGCCTTTAGTCAATGTAGAACCGAAGAGAGGTGAAGATTTGAGGGTGAGAAAGGCTAAACTAGGGCTAAACTAGAACTACTCCTAATGCATAAGGTAAAAACGAGATGTATATTGATTATTTGATCGATTGTTGGTCCTCCAAACGGCCATAGTCCTCCATATATATAGAGGGGGAGGTACTTAACTCTAATCAAAAGGAAGAGAGAGGAAGTCTAGAGAGAGAGACAAGAGGTAACACCTGAATTTGGTAGGCATTTGGAGAAGAAATTTTATACCCCCAAATTCAGGGTGTTACAAGCAGACTGCGGTGGAGTCGACTACTTGATCTATTCTGGGAGCCTAAAGGGGCCCTTAGGGCAGTGTTTGTTGAGTTCAGTATAGTTGACGCACATGCGACAATCAACTTTATTCTTTTTAGTACAAGAACAAGGTTCGCAAGCCACTCGGGATGCGTTATTTCTCTAATAAAACATGCAGCTACTAAACGAGTTAACATGGATCGTATGTCTTCTCTTTTGTCGGGTGTAAAGCGGCACAACTTCTGCTGGAATGGCTTTGCTTGAGGATACACCTTCAGTTTATGCTCGGTCGGCTCTCTGGGGACACTAGGCATGTTTGTGGGTTGCCATGGAAACACATCCCAGTTGTCCTACAAAAAAACAAATGAGCATGTCTTCCTATTTGGCGGTGAGGCTGGAGTTGATGATCATCATCTTGTGTTCATCCAAGAAGCCAAGATTGGCTTTCTTGGTTTCTTTAACTGACCACATGGTAGTGGACGAGATTTCTTTTTCACCGAGATCGTGAGGTCTACCCATGGTGATATTTTGACGTTCGTCATCAGGTGTTGTGGTACCACCGAGGGACCGATGATGAGAGCCATCTGGATGGCCCCTGGTAGCACTCTGCCACTCCTTGGAAATCGGTCCAAAAGGTGATGTTGCCCTGAGATCCGGGCATCTTGAGTATCATGTAGGGGTAGTGGGGGATGACCATGAACTAGGCTAGTCCTGCCTCCCAATGATGGCATTATATCCACACTCGAACCGAGCCACCTCGAAACGCAAGAACTCGGTTCGATAGTTGTCGGGGGCGCCGAAGGTTACCAGCATGAAGAGGTGCCCCAACGAGTACTCTCCTTCAGTCGGGACAATGCCAAAGAACAGGGTGTCTAACTTAATGAAGTCAGTAGTCGGGATCTCAAGGGCCTAGAGTGTCCTTAGGAAGGTGACATTGATGTTGCTACCACCATCCACCAGAACTTTCTTGACTCAACTCTCCTGAATCATGGGGTCAACAAGTAGAGGATACTTGCTAGGGTGATCGAAGTTGAGCCACTGATCGACTCGACTGAAAGTGATCGAGTGCTCCGACCATCGGTATGGCGTGGGAGCACTATGTGTAGCCACTAGGACCTAACGATCTGTTAGCTTTTGTTGCCTCTTGTGTTCCTGGGAGACATGGCCTCCAAAGATGACATTGACTTCTTTGACAATGCGAGGCAAAGCATGGCCACCACCCCTTGGTGCTGAGGTGGCTGCTTTAGGGGGCTTGTTCCTCTCGTGGCGGTGGCGGTGAGAGTGGTTGAAATGGTTGGTCGTTGTTGATCGAGTTCTTAAAGTCCCTATAGTTACATAGGGTGTGGAGCATCTCCTTGTGGTATGGACATTAGACATCGAGGATTTAGTCCAGTGTCCGTACGATGTTGCCTCGCGGTGCGCCGGGGGCTCGGAATGCTGGTGGTCCCATGGCATGTACTTCATCTCTTGACATCTTGTCCCAACACTTCTCTGGCTGCTGGTTCCCCTCCATCTTTGGCGCTTGGGGTGCATGCTTTGGCTGACTGATGAGGTCCCACGCCCATTCGTCGGCGGTGATGTAGATGTCCGCTTCTCAGAAGAGTTGTTCCGAGGTGATCGGTGCCTTCTAGAGGATGGCCCTGGACAAAGGCCGAGTCATTAGATCCACAGTAGAAGCCTTCGATCACGGTTGCCTCTGCAACGTCGGGGATGTGGTTCCTCGTGGTCTAGAAATGCTTTAGGAACGAGCAGAGGGACTCATCATTCTGGTGTTTGATGGATTTGAGGTCCCAGGGCCGCACTAGTTTATCAGAAAGGAATTGAAAATTCCCGACAAACTAGTGGTAGAAGTCGGTCCAGCCGTTGATGCAGTGGCACGGGAGATGTTGAAACCATTAGAGTGCGTCTTGTTCTAGTACGATCGGCAGGTACACTTTCATGACATCCTTCGTTGCCATGGCTGCCTGGGTGGCTATGGTGTAGACGGCTAACCAACCATCTGGGTCTTGTTTGGGCTCGTACTTGTCGATGTTCGAGACCTTGAAGTTGAGCGGCCACTGGATTGCATGGAGCCGGGGGAGAGGGCTAAAACTTCATGTGTCCTCTAGGCCTCGTGACGGTCCTCCCGAGCATGGTCGCGATGGCGGTCCCTTGGCAGTGACTGATGCCATGGGTCTCGCGGCCTTTCTCGAGTCGATCAGCCTAGCGTGGGGCTGTTGTCGAGGCCACTGTGGATTCCGTTCTTGTAGAGCGGTTATGCGCGCGATGCGCTATGGTTCCGATCGTACTCCCCCGCCTCCTTATCTCACTTTCATGCTGACGATCGAGTGAAACATTGATGTTGTTGTGCATGTCTCGCCGACTATTTATGACATACCACATATTAAGCTCTGGATGAGCGGTTGGAAGGAGATGGTTCGCTGCTTGAGTGAGGATTTGTTGATAACCCTCTACGTCAGGTGTGTGAGGTAGGTTGTTGGCGATTTGGGCCAGAACTCCGTCGACTTCACTTGGTGTGTGCATGGACTAGCAAAGTCGGGTAGCAGGTTTCGGGGAAGAAACAGGTTGTTGCATCGGTTCCTGCCGTCGTGTTCTACCTGTTTCCGCTCACAATCCTGGGCAAGGCGGTGATCTCAGCGTCGGGAGTTCCTTTGTTCGTTGAGTGCTCTATATTTGGGAGTTCCCCCCGCTTTAGACGCTTCGTCCTGAGAAACAGGCTAGGCGGGGTCCCGTTCTTCGGTCGCATGGTGATGCCAAATCTTTCGGCGTTTGTTCCGATGTTGGCATGCCTCATGCTGTAGGGGCTCCTCCCCGGCATGGTGAGCTCATCATTGGAGACGTGGGCGTATTGTATTCTACCTTAGATAAAGAGGACATCTAGGAAATAAGAGTGTGGAGCCACCGCCAATATCCCTGTTGCTGCCTATGCAGGCGGGGCAACCGGGATGGTCTTCGGTTTACCTCACGCGGCTGGGGTCGCACCGGGACCTTCTGCTCTTTTCTTCTGAGTGATCTGGGTCCACACTTGAGTGGGTGGTGTAGATAGCAGAGTCCACCGCGCCAAGGTGGCTACTTTAGTCGGTCAAGTCATTGGCGTTGGTATAGCCCTAGCCATGGCTGATGTGGTCGCAAACCTCCATGGGGCGGGGACTAGTCGAGGTCCTCGAGTCTTGGTGTTCACCAAAGTGGTCTATGCTGAGGTTAGGCAAGGCGAGCCTGCGTCCACAATCGGAGCCACCAGAGAGGATTCCTTCCTGGCTAGGTCTGCGATGCAGTGCAGAATCCTCTCCCGGTCTATGATGTAGGAAAGGGATCCAAAGTGGAAAACCTCCCAGGCGTTGAAGATGGTCGTGGTGTTGAAGACGATTGCCATGGAGTCATCGTGAATCAACATTGCACCCCCTACCTAGCGTGCCAATTGTCCATGTTTAGTCCCAATTGTGCACTATGGGGTAACCCACACACAACTTTTGGGAGGACGACGACCTTGATCGCAACTCGATGGTACGTGCAGGAGCACGTTGGAACACAAGGGAATTATATAGGTTCGGGGTGCCTGGAGGCGTAATACCCTACGTCATGTGTGGTGCTGAGTATTGAGTTTTGCTTGGAGTTCACAAATTACAGATGGTTCGCAGGTGGCGGTGGATGAGGTCTCCTACAAGTCTATTGGAGGTGTGATGGCGAAAGAGAGGGACTATTTTGGTAGAGGTATCTCTGCAGCCTTATATAGCCAACTAGGGAGATATGCCTTTACAGATAGTGGAAAACTTATCTGAACCTATCTACTTTCATTATTCTTGCGCGTCGACTTTTCCGGTGGTTGTTTCCCTCCGAGTTTTATTCCGAGCGATCTGCCATCCAATTGCATGCGGGGGCGCGAATTCAGAATTCTGTTGGCCCCTCTGTGATATATGCACGTGGATAGTGTACTTGCACAGTAGTCTTTTGAATCCTTCTTGTTAAGCGTGTTATTCCTCCAGTAGTATCTGTTTCTGCTGACGACCAGCCTAATAGTACACCCTGGTGATGACTTATCGAGGGTTCGTTTAGATGGCCCATGGAATGTATCCATGTGCCATCTGACTGATGGTGACTCGGACCGTTTGCGCCTCTAGGTCGGACCGTCCTCAATGCTCAGAATAGGAGCCTTAGCCCCGCTACCTGCCTGCGCCTACCCCTAGTGTAATAGGACATGGTGGTGATCTTTAGCGTTTCTCCTCCATCTAACATCTTCTTAGCAACGACTTCCCTAGAGAGAATCTTCCTGTTTTCATCGAGGACCCGAGAGTTGCTGATGAGGATACCCTTTCCCTTTTCTTTATCGGCCACATCCAACTGAACCAAGACTTTCTTACCATCGATATCGATGGTGTTGACAAGGAAGGGATGTTTATCCACCTGCATTTTCTGAAAATCCAACGACCCTCATTAATGGCCAATTGTATCTGACGACGAAACATATTGCAATCATTAGTAGCGTGAGAAAAAGAATTGTGTCATTTGCAATATGTTTTCCTTTTTAATTCATTAGTAGGTGGGATGGTATGACTCATTTTAATGTTGCTGCTTTTTACTAGTTCATCAAATATTTTGTCGTATTTGGCAACATTAAAGGTAAATTTTACCTCTTCTTGTCGATTCTTTTGGACCGGCTGCAAAAAGTTATAGGATGACGATTTGGCCTTGGCTAGCCAAACTATCTCAGCAGCATACACCTCTTTTGGCTCGTCGTCCGAGCTACTTTGATCATAATTGACTAAATTGATGTTGTGGCGTGCTGCCTTAGGTGTATCTTTGCTCCGGCTCCCTCAAGCCCAGGCCCGCTGATGTAATTGTGCTAATGTAAAAAATTGGATGCCTTCTAATTATTCTTTAAGATAATAGCGCATCCCATTAAGGGCTAGTCCTATTTATTGCTTTTCTGTAATGTGGATTTAGAAACATCTGTTTCTAGTGTCCCAGAACCTTCGGATATAATCGTTAACTGATTCATCCTTTCCTTGTCATAGGGATGCTATGTCGACCAAGTCCAACTCATAATCCCCGGAGAAAAAGTGGTCATGAAATTTATGCTCTAAGTCTCCCCAAGAGTAAATAGAATTAGGTGGCAAGGTGGCTTACCATGTGAAAGTAGTGAAAGGGAAATGTGCCCTTGGGCCATTTCTAAGTGTTTTGGTGATTTAGTGTCCAATACAAGTGCCTAAATGTAAAGATGTGGACAAAGTACAAATCAAGGATAAAGGTATGTTTCTCAGACTTAGTACATTGTTTTATGGACTAATGTATTGTGTCTAAGTGCTGGAAACAGGAAAAATCCAATTGGAAATGTCTTGGCTCGAGCAGCCAAGAATCTGCTGAGTCTGGGAGCACCGGACTGTCCGGTGCGCCAGGCTGGTTCGAGCGAACTGGCCGCTCTCGGGAATTCACCGGCGACGTACGGCTATAATTCACCGGACTATCCGGTGTGCACCAGACTGTCCGGTGAGCCAACGGTCGGCCGGGCCAACGGTCGGCCGCGCGATCTACGCGGGACACGTGGCCGAGCCAATGGCTAGAAGGGGGCACCGGACTGTCCGGTGTGCACCGGACATTTCCGGTGCGCCAATGGATCCAGGTCTGCCAACGGTCGGCTTCGCCATTTAAGGAAAGAAATCGGGCACCGGACAGTGTCCGGTGTGCACCGGACTGTCCGGTGCGCCAGACGACAGAAGGCAAGAATTGCCTTCCCTGATTGCTCTCAACGGCTTCTAGCTGCCTTGGGGCTATAAAAGGGACCCCTAGGCGCATGGAGGAGTACACCAAGCATTCCTACAACATTTCTAAGCACCAAGACATAGTTTTCGCGCATTCGTTTCATTGTGATAGCATATAGAGCTCTTGTGGAGTTGTGAACTCATTGAGTCGTGTTGCGAGCTCTTGTTGCGATTTGTGTGCGTGTTGACACTCTGATTCTTGTGTCTTGTGTGCGTTGCTAATCCCTCCCTTGCTCCGTGTTCTTTGTGAATTTCAAGTGTAAGGGCGAGAGGCTCCAAGTTGTGGAGATTCCTCGCAAACGGGATTGAGAAAAAGCAAACAAAACACTGTGGTATTCAAGTAGGTCTTTGGACCGCTTGAGAGGGGTTGATTGCAACCCTCGTCCGTTGGGACGCCACAACGTGGAGTAGGCAAGCGTTGGTCTTGGCCGAACCACGGGATAACCACCGTGCCATCTCTGTGATTGATCCTTGTTGGTTATTGTGTTTTGTTGAGGATTCCTCTTTAGCCACTTGGCAATTATTGTGCTAACAATTAACCAAGTTTTTGTGGCTATAAGTTTTTGAAGTTTTACAGGATCACCTATTCACCCCCCCCCCCTCTAGGTGCTCTCAATTGGTATCGGAGCCGTTCTCTTCAAAAAGGGGACTAACCGCCCGAAGAGATGGATCCTAAGGGCAAGGGGATGGTGATCAACGACAAGGAGAAGGAGTCCTTCGTCAACGAGCCCAATGATGACAGGCCCACCGACTCAGGCTCGGGCCACAAAAGAAAAGACGGGAGGAAGAAGAAGACAAGGCGCATCAAGGAAATTGTCTACTACGACAGTGACGAATCTTCCTCCTCCCAAAAGGACAACGACGACTACGACAGACGAAAGACGGTTAACTCAAACTTTTCTTTCGATTATTCGCGCATTCCGCATAGCTCAAATGCTCAATTGCTCCCCATTCCACTTGGCAAGCCCCCTCACTCTGATGGAGAGGACTACGGATTTTGGAGCCACAAAATGCGTACTCACTTGTTTTCTCTCCATCCAAGCATTTGGGAGATTGTGGAAAGTGGAATGAAATTTGATAGCTCAGATAGCCCTGTGTTTATTAATGAACAGATTCATAAAAATGCACAAGCTACTACTGTGTTGCTAGCCTCTTTGTGCAGGGACGAGTATCACAAGGTGAGCGGCTTGGACAATGCCAAGCAGATCTGGGACACCCTCAAGATCTCTCATGAGGGGAACGACGTCACCTTGCTCACCAAAATGGAGTTGGTGGAGGGCGAGCTTGGAAGGTTCGCGATGATAAGGGGCGAGGAGCCAACTCAAACATACAACCGGCTCAAGACCCTTATCAACAAAATAAGGAGCTACGGAAGCACGCGATGGACGGACCATGACGTCGTCCGACTGATGCTAAGGTCCTTTACCGTTCTTGATCCTCATTTGGTGAATAATATTCGTGAGAATCCCAGGTACACCAAAATGTCGCCCGAAGAAGTCCTCGGAAAATTTGTTAGCGGGCGAATGATGATCAAGGAGGCGAGGTACGTGGACGACGCCTTGAATGGTCCGATCAACGAGCCGCAAACCCTTGCTCTCAAGGCAACAAGAAGCAAGGAGGCGCTACCTAGCAAGGTGGCACAGATCGAGGCGGCCGGACTTAATGATGAAGAGATGGCCCTCATCACCAAAAGATTCAAGACGACGCTTAAAGGTCGCAAGGGACAGCCAAGCAAGACCAAAGCCAAGGGGAAGCGTTCATGCTTCAAATGCGGTAAGCTTGGTCATTTTATTGCTAACTGTCCCGACAATGATAGTGAACAGGACCAAGGGAGCAAGAGGGAGAAGAAGAAGGCATACAAGAAGGCAAAGGGCGAGGCACATCTAGGCAAGGAGTGGGATTCGGATTGCTCCTCCTCCGACTCCGACAATGAAGGACTCGCCGCCACCGCCTTCAACAAATCATCCCTCTTCCCAAACGAGCGTCACACTTGCCTCATGGCAAGAGAGAAGAAAGTTTATGCATCCGGGGGTTCAAGCTGGATTATCGACAGCGGATGCACAAACCATATGACGGGGGAGAAGAAGATGTTCACCTCCTACGTCAAGAATAAGGATTCCCAAGATTCAATAATATTCGGTGATGGGAATCAAGGCAAGGTAAAAGGGTTACGTAAAATTGCAATCTCAAATGAGCACTCTATCTCTAATGTGTTTTTAGTAGAGTCTCTTGGATATAATTTGCTATCTGTTAGTCAACTATGCAATATGGGATATAACTGTCTATTTACAAATGTAGATGTGTCTGTCTTTAGAAGATGTGATGGTTCACTAGCTTTTAAGGGTGTATTAGACGGCAAACTTTACTTAGTTGATTTTGCAAAAGAAGAGGCCGGTCTAGATGCATGCTTAATGGCTAAGACTTGCATGGGCTGGTTGTGGCATCGCCGCTTAGCACATGTGGGGATGAAGAACCTCCACAAGCTTCTAAAGGGAGAACACGTGATAGGTCTAACCAATGTTCATTTCGAAAAAGATAGACCTTGTGCAGCTTGTCAAGCAGGTAAACAAGTGGGAGGAGCACATCACAGCAAGAATGTGATGACCACGTCAAGACCTCTGGAGCTGCTGCATATGGACCTCTTCGGACCCGTCGCCTATCTGAGCATAGGAGGAAGTAAGTATGGTTTAGTTATTGTTGATGACTTTTCCCGCTTCACTTGGGTGTTCTTTTTGCAGGATAAGTCTGAAACCCAAGGGACCCTCAAGCGCTTCCTAAGGAGAGCTCAAAATGAGTTTGAGCTCAAGGTGAAGAAAATAAGGAGCGACAACGGGTCCGAATTCAAGAATCTTCAAGTGGAGGAGTTCCTTGAGGAGGAGGGGATCAAGCACGAGTTCTCCGCTCCCTACACACCTCAGCAAAATGGTGTGGTAGAGAGGAAGAACATGACGCTCATAGATATGGCGAGGACTATGCTTGGAGAGTTCAAGACCCCCGAGTGCTTTTGGTCGGAAGCCGTGAACACGGCTTGCCACGCCATCAACAGGGTCTACCTTCACCGCCTCCTCAAGAAGACTTCATATGAGCTGCTGACTGGTAACAAACCCAATGTATCGTACTTTCGTGTATTTGGGAGTAAATGCTACATTCTAGTGAAGAAGGGTAGGAATTCCAAATTTGCTCCCAAAGCCGTAGAAGGGTTTTTATTAGGTTATGATTCAAATACAAAGGCGTATAGGGTCTTCAACAAATCATCGGGTTTGGTTGAAGTCTCTAGCGACGTTGTATTTGATGAGACTAATGGCTCTCCAAGAGAGCAAGTTGTTGATATTGATGATGTAGATGAAGAAGACGTTCCAACGGCCGCGATACGCACCATGGCGATTGGAGATGTACGGCCTCAGGAACATTTGGAGCAAGATCAATCGTCTTCCTCAACTATGGTGCATCCCCCAACCCAGGATGACGAACAGGTACCTCAAGTGGAGGCGCATGATCAAGGGGGAGCACAGGATGTTCAAATTGAAGAGGAAAAAGCACCTCAGGCACCTCCAACCCAAGTTTGAGCGACGATTCAAAGGAATCATCCTGTCGACCAGATATTGGGTGATATTAGCAAGGGAGTAACTACTCGTTCAAGATTAGTTAATTTTTGTGAGCATTACTCTTTTGTCTCTTCTATTGAGCCTTTCAGGGTAGAAGAGGCCTTGCTAGATCCGTACTGGGTGTTGGCCATGCAGGAGGAACTCAACAATTTCAAGCGCAATGAAGTTTGGACACTGGTGCCTCGCCCCAAGCAAAACGTTGTGGGAACCAAGTGGGTGTTCCGCAACAAACAGGACGAGCACGGGGTGGTGACAAGGAACAAGGCTCGGCTTGTGGCAAAAGGTTATGCCCAAGTCGCAGGTTTGGACTTTGAGGAGACTTTTGCTCCCATGGCTAGGCTAGAATCAATTCGTATCTTGCTAGCATATGCCGCTCACCATTCTTTCAGGTTGTACCAAATGGATGTGAAGAGCGCTTTCCTCAACGGGCCGATCAAAGAGGAGGTGTACGTGGAGCAACCCCCTGGCTTTGAGGATGAACGGTACCCCGACCACGTGTGTAAGCTCTCTAAGGCGCTCTATGGACTTAAGCAAGCCCCAAGAGCATGGTATGAATGCCTTAGAGACTTTTTAATTGCTAATGCTTTCAAGGTTGGGAAAGCCGATCCAACTCTTTTTACTAAGACTTGCGATGGTGATCTTTTTGAATGCCAAATTTATGTCGATGACATAATATTTGGTTCTACTAATCAAAAGTCTTGTGAAGAGTTTAGCAGGGTGATGATGCAGAAATTCGAGATGTCGATGATGGGCGAGTTGAACTACTTCCTTGGGTTCCAAGTGAAGCAACTCAAGGACGGCACTTTCATCTCCCAAACAAAGTACACGCAAGACTTGCTAAAGCGGTTTGGGATGAAGGACGCCAAGCCTGCAAAGACGCCGATGGGAACTGACGGACACACCGACCTCAACAAAGGTGGTAAGTCCGTTGATCAAAAAGCATACCGGTCCATGATAGGTTCTTTGCTTTATTTATGTGCTAGTAGACCGGATATTATGCTTAGCGTATGCATGTGTGCTAGATTTCAATCCGATCCTAAGGAGTGTCACTTAGTGGCTGTGAAGCGAATTCTTAGATATTTAGTCGCTACGCCTTGCTTCGGGATCTAGTATCCAAAGGAGTCTAACTTTGACTTAATTGGGTACTCGGATTCCGACTATGCTGGATGTAAGGTCGATAGGAAGAGTACATCGGGGACGTGCCAATTCTTAGGAAGGTCCCTGGTGTCATGGAACTCTAAGAAACAAACCTCCGTTGCCCTATCCACCGCTGAGGCCGAGTACGTTGCCGCAGGACAGTGTTGCGCGCAACTACTTTGGATGAGGCAAACCCTCCGGGACTTTGGCTACAATCTGAGCAAAGTCCCACTCCTATGTGACAATGAGAGTGCTATCCGAATAGCGGAAAATCCTGTTGAGCACAGCCGCACAAAGCACATTGACATCCGGCATCACTTTTTGAGAGACCACCAGCAAAAGGGAGATATCGAGGTGTTTCATATTAGCACCGAGAACCAGCTAGCCGATATCTTTACCAAGCCTCTAGATGAGAAGACCTTTTGCAGGCTGCGTAGTGAGCTTAATATCTTAGATTCGCGGAACTTGGATTGAATTGTAGCATATATGTGTTTATGCCTTTGATCATGTTCATTCTGCATTTTGTTACTTATTGTGGTGCTCAAGTTGTACAAACACTCCCTGGACCTCACAAGTCCTTTTTGCAAGTGATGCACATATTTAGGGGGAGCTGTGCTACAACTTGACCCTTTGAGACTAACCATGTACTTGAGTTTGGTTGTTTTAGTCTCCAAGGAGAATTGAAAGGGAAAAGGTGGACTTGGACCATGCAAGACTTCCACTGCACTCCGATGAGAAAGAGTAACTTTTCCAAGTTCATCTTTATACTCCTATTGCCTTTGTGTTCTTATTTGAAAATTTTGGTGAGGCAATGGGGTTAAAGGGCCAAGATTGATCCCGTTTTGGTGCTTGATGCCAAAGGGGGAGAAAATAAAGGCCAAAGCAATAAATGGGTCAGCTACCACTTGAGAAATTTTGAAAATAGTAGATTAGAGCGTTTGGTTTGTCAAAACTCTTTTATTGTCTTTTATGTCAAAAGTTGGCCTCTTGTGGGGAGAAGTGTTGATTATGGGAAAAAGGGGGAGTTTTTGAAATCCTTGATCAAATTTCTTTGGAAAACCTCTCTTTATGTCTCTACAAGTGGTTTTGACTTAGAGATAGGAATTTGAGTTTGATTTGCAAAAACAAACCAAGTGGTGGCATAGAGTGATCCATATATGTCAAATTGAATCAAAACATTTTTGAGTTCTAATTTGAACTGTTTTTGTACTTGTTCTACTTGCTTTATATTGTGTTGGCATAAATCACCAAAAAGGGGGGAGATTGAAAGGGAAATGTGCCCTTGGGCCATTTCTAAGTGTTTTGGTGATTTAGTGTCCAACACAAGTGCCTAAATGTAAAGAGGTGGACAAAGTACAAATCAAGGATAAAGGTATGTTTCTCAGACTTAGTACATTGTTTTATGGACTAATGTATTGTGTCTAAGTGCTGGAAACAGGAAAAATCCAATTGGAAATGTCTTGGCTCGAGCAGCCAAGAATCTGCTTAGTCTGGGAGCACCGGACTGTCCGGTGGTGCACCGGACACTGTCCGGTGCGCCAGGCTGGTTCGAGCGAACTGGCCGCTCTCGGGAATTCACCGGCGACGTACGACTATAATTCACCGGACTGTCCGGTGTGCACCGGACTGTCCGGTGAGCCAACGGTCGGCCGGGCCAACGGTCGGCCGTGCGATCTGCGCGGGACACGTGGCCGAGCCAACGGCTAGAAGGGGGCACCGGACTGTCCGGTGTGCACCGGACATGTCCGGTGCGCCAACGGCTCCAGGTCTG
The DNA here is from genome assembly GCA_029449295.1 of Zea luxurians. Classification (NCBI taxonomy): domain Eukaryota; kingdom Viridiplantae; phylum Streptophyta; class Magnoliopsida; order Poales; family Poaceae; genus Zea; species Zea luxurians. The sequence goes on from JAOPSE010000035.1 coordinate 143,617, forward strand.
CCAATGGTCGGCTTCGCCATTTAAGGAAAGAAATCGGGCACCGGACAGTGTCCGGTGTGCACCGGACTGTCCGGTGCGCTAGACGACAGAAGGCAAGAATTGCCTTCCCTGATTGCTCTCAACGGCTCCTAGCTGCCTTGGGGCTATAAAAGGGACCCCTAGGCGCATGGAGGAGTACACCAAGCATTCCTACAACATTTCTAAGCACCAAGACATAGTTTTCGCGCATTCGTTTCATTGTGATAGCATATAGAGCTCTTGTGGAGTTGTGAACTCATTGAGTCGTGTTGCGAGCTCTTGTTGCGATTTGTGTGCGTGTTGACACTCTGATTCTTGTGTCTTGTGTGCGTTGCTAATCCCTCCCTTGCTCCGTGTTCTTTGTGAATTTCAAGTGTAAGGGCGAGAGGCTTCAAGTTGTGGAGATTCCTCGAAAACGGGATTGAGAAAAAGCAAACAAAACACCGTGGTATTCAAGTAGGTCTTTGGACCGCTTGAGAGGGGTTGATTGCAACCCTTGTCTGTTGGGACGCCACAACGTGGAGTAGGCAAGCGTTGGTCTTGGCCGAACCACGGGATAACCACCGTGCCATCTCTGTGATTGATCCTTGTTGGTTATTATGTTTTGTTGAGGATTCCTCTTTAGCCACTTGGCAATTATTGTGCTAACAATTAACCAAGTTTTTGTGGCTATAAGTTTTTGAAGTTTTACAGGATCACCTATTCACCCCCCCCCTCTAGGTGCTCTCAAGTAGTACCAGTTAGAGACAATGAAAATAAATGTATGTGGAATGTCTTCTTATCGGCCAATTCCCCTAATTGGGCTAAGAATTGGCCTATATGCTCATGCATGCTCCTGTCCAGGTCACCCAAAATTTTTGTATATTCTGGTATTCTCGTCCCCTAGGGGTATGGGTCGTAGTCGAATCGGTTGTCATATGGCCTTCGATAAGACTGTCCCCCATGGGACATGTTAATGCCGAGTTTGTCTCGGAATGCCCCAGCTATCTCCACTCTTACTATTTCAATGGCGACCGGTGGTCATCCACCGACCCTTTGGTCCATATGTGTGGTTGCTGGTGTATCATTATGTCGCTCCTTTGCCCATGTGTTTGGGTTATGTGGGAATTAATGTTGGCCCTAGGTACTCCATATTGCATGCTAGATCTTTCCAGCTTTCTAGTGGGCGAAAAGGGCTTGTACCCATATGTGGGTGGGATCATTCCACGACCCTAAGGCCTGTGGGTGCTAGAGAGACGCTAGTTGGGGGCGGGTAGGAGGGTTGCTGGTAAAAATTTATGTTCTATTCTGCATACCCCATCATGGACAGTCCGGTGTAATACCCGGACGATCCAGTATGTGCTCGGACAGTCCACGCGTATAGCCGGACGATCCTAGCATCTCTGTTGTCCTTGGTGTGGGCTTCAATGGCTCATCGCGGGGGATAGAGCCGACCGCCGCTGGCCAGACTGTCCAGCCTCAGGCCTAGACTGTCCAGCCGTGCGTAGGGGCACGAGCTGTTCCCGAGAGGTGGTGGAGGATGTGGCTGCCCGGTGTAAGAGTTCATCGCCATCCCATTAAGTGCTGGGATTGGGCATCTTGTGGGTTTTCTCTAGTTTCAACATCGTGCAATGAAAAATTAGCAATGGCAGATTTATCAAACACACGTGTTAGCCTCCTATAATCCTCTTGCACACTCCATAGTATTTGTTGCATTTGTTACTGTTGTTCATCTGTAAGATCGAAGAGCTTGGATGTCGTTCATGTTACTTATATCGGGGGTACCTGAAGCAGGTCGGAGTGATGCTAGGTTAGTATCTGTAACACCCTAAAGATCAATTCAGTGAAACTAAGGAAAAAAAATTCCTAAAGGTTTTAAATCAAAACACCTTTCCTTAAAGATATTCATAATTTGGAAAGTTACTGCTCCCAAAATGAATATATATTTCCAAAATAATAATAATAACTAAATATACCTAGATAAACTAAATTGCCCTTAGATTAGGTTATATAGAAGAATTATGTTTAAACTAATTTTCGTATATATATAATCTACAATATAAATCATATTTCCCTGGGATTAATAAGGTGTAGACTATTCTCTAATTATATGATTGGAGGCATATCTAAAAGAAATAAAACAAAATAAATATATAAAATATGTTTTTGCACTTCATGCTGATGTTTTGAACTGTGCATTCCAAATAGATTTGAAATTTAAAACTACATTTGAATTTAGTTGGAAATGGAAAAAAATAGAAGAGAAGAAAAGAAAAAAAAATCAGAAAAAGAAAAGGAATAAAAAGCTTACCTGGGCCGGACTGCACCATTTCGGCCCATCTACCAAAACCTCACTCGCGCGTGCGCCAGCCCAACCTGCACAATGGCGCCGACAGGTGGGTCCCCTCCGTCAGTCACGCACACTCGCTCTCGCGCGCACGCCGCTGGCGCTTACACCTGTGGCCCACCGGTCATCCCCTGCCCGCGTACGCTTCACCGGTGTCACTGCATATGAGCCCCACTTGCCAGCCGAACGACCTGCTCACTTCTGTCTCCTCTTCGCTACCTGCTCTTCCGTGATCGTCGGCGGCATGCGCGGTGATCGCGCATAGTTGTTGCGCTCGACCCGGCCTCGGACACCACGTTAGCTGCCCTACAAATAGCATACCGCGCCCTGCTGGCTTTCCCCGTCCACCTCGACATCTGACGCCGCATCAGAACTCCTTACCGATCGCCGCCGCCTTGGTTTCCCCTCTGCGATCGCGCTCGGGTTTGCGCGTGTGGGCGGGGGGGTATTGCCGGGATCCCTTGAAGCTTTGGGGGCCCCCAATTTGGGCGGAAGATCTTGTGAAGCTCGGGAATTGCTCGCCGTAGTTCGGTCTCCGCCGCGGGACCGCTTCGCGCCGTGGCCGGGAGTCCCTGCTTCACCGTCGCCGGTAAGAACTCCCTTGATGAATCCGCGCTGCACTCCTCATTATTTCCGTGCCTTTGGGAGTGTCCTGGTGGGCCGGGGCGTCGGGTCACCGTGTCGCCGGTGTGGCGCCGCCGCGGCTAACTCACGCGGACGCACCCTTACGCCGGTGGGAAGAAGATAACCGCTCCGCCGTCGATCTATTGATGGAGGGCAGAGATTAGATCATAGCATACCTATTCGCGCGATTAAATCATGACCATTGATCTTCCATCCGATAGCTTAGGGCAGATCGGGCTAACATAAAATCAGAACCCTAGGATCTTGATCTAATGGTCAGTTTTGTGTACCGCTTCGTCACTTGGGTGATTTAATCTGGGCGCCTCGTTTCAGATCCAACGGCCCGGATCCACTGGTACCGCTTCGGCCGCGCATTTAACAAAAGAAACCCCCTGTTTTCGCGGAATAAACCCGCCGTCCCTTGCTGCAGCCCTCTGAGTCTCGGGGATCTTTTTAGTTTTGCCCCTGCGTTTTCCAGTAATTGAGGCCCGATCCAGAACTGTTTTAAATCAATTAAATGAATTAGAAATGGGATTTTTAATATGAAAATAAACCCTAGAACTTGTATAAATCATAGAAAATCCATTTTTAGTCCAAATTGAACCATTCCAATTCCTAAAATTTTGTAATAATATTCTCTATCATTTAGTATCACTGTTTTGACATGAACTCAGTTAGAAAATTAATTTATCATCTAATCCTATTTTAATCACATTAAACCTTAGGAAATTCATAACTCGAAATCTATAACTCTGAATTTAATAATTCTTGTTCCTGTGATCATTTTTCAACATGTAGATTATTAGCATGAAATTTGCACATATGTTTGGTGTAATGTTAATTTTGTCTATACACTGTTTGTATGTATTACTACGTTTAGCAGTGAGGACACGTGTAATCTGAAGATCATCCTGGTACCTGGAATCTCAAGTCCCAGGCAAGTTGTGCCCTTGATCACTTCTTTTTACCCACTCATGTTCTAATTAATCATAATGATCTGCATAGGTTAAATTTGATGGGACCCAATAGGTTACCCTAGTTTGACTATCTTTATACCTTGCTCCCCACTGAATCTTTGGGTAGTACTTGCTATCGCTTTATGTGGTTTTGGGTATAGAGATACACATTACTATTCATGATTATACTTTTATTGTCAGTTGTTATTTACTGTTCATGTTAAGATCATTATGTTAATTGGAACATGGAGAACCACCCGGGAAAACAGTGCTACCACAAGGGTTTAATGGGACGCCCTTGGCCGATTAATTAGGAAAGCTAGTGGAAGACTACCTTACCCGAAAGGGGCAAGGGCAGTAGGGGAGTGGTCAGTGTAGGGAGGCCCTCGGGAGGATTTTGCTGCGATGGCAGTCCTGCAAGGGATTCCTGCTAGGGAGGCCCTCGGGAGGATTTTGCTGCGATGGCGGTCCTGCAAGGGATTCCTGCATTGGAACTTCCTATAAACTGTAGCGGGTTTTCTGAAGCTAGTGGAACTTTGTAAAGGCCTCGTAGTGTTACCTTGCCTCGCCTCCTCGGTAGAGGTGTATGGGATTGGCCGTCTCTTGGCAGATGGGTAACACGACTTGTGGGTAAAGATGCGCAACCTCTGCAGAGTGTAAAACTGGTATAATAGCCGTGCTCACGGTCAAGAGCAGCTCGGACACTCACATGATTAAATTATGGAACTAAATTCAATTTGTCATATGCATTGCATCGCAGGTGATGTTGTTACTTTTGTTCTATTACTTAATTGGGTTTGGTATTTACTTATACTTAGTAATTGCTAATAAAATTTTGCCCAACTCTAAAAGCAATGCTCAGCTTCAACCATCCTCTTTGGTAAGCCTTACACTTCACGTGAGCTCCCACCTTTGGCGAGTTCATGCACATTATTCCCCACAACTTGTTGAGCTATGAACGTATGTGAGCTCACTCTTGCTGTCTCACACCCCCACAGGTCAAGAACAGGTACCACAGGATGAGGCGCATGGAGGATGCTGCGATGTGTTCGCGAGAGGTCTAGGTCGTCGTCTCCTAGTCAACTTTGGGTTGCTGGACCGTTGTCTCCTTATAATGTAATTATTTATTTTGTATAGAATTCCTGTTATATAGTAAAGATGTGACATTCGATCCTGTGCCATGATTCATCATATGTGTGAGACTTGGTCCCAGCACACCTGGTGATTATGTTCGCGCCCGGGTCTTGGTGCCCCGAAATCCGGGTGTGACAGAAGTGGTATCAGAGGAATGTTGACTGTAGGACGAAACCTAGATGAAACTGGACAACCATTCTTTACTTACCTTTGCTACTCTGATTCTTTCTAAACTTTTCTTAACCTTTTCTCATGTATTTCCGCTTTACTCTGATTATTCTCACCTTTTCATTCTAAAGACAAATGTGGATTTCACACTTTGAAGTCTTGTATCTAAAGTAACTTTTAGGCGTAGGAGACCTATTCCTAGGAACAAAAAAAACTATTTTTTTATATAGATATCTATGAACTTGAATGCTTGTTCTTATGATATTTGTCTGATTTGGATCTTCGATTGAGTGTGATGGGTTGTGGATCAATGTCCACAATTACATCTGCATATACATCTAGGCATAAGGGATGGTATTTGTAAGATAACTAGACAATCTAGATTATCCCTCTTAAAAAAATCTAGTATTCCGTATCTATCTCATCTTGACAGATTCTATCTTACCTTTGGACATTCACCTCATACAATTAGTTACCCTAGTCTTGACATAAAATATCTGGTCAAGCCCTGCCAAAGAATTTTCAGTACATAACCAACTAATAACTTGTTCATTTTGCCTACAAATGATTCCTTTGACTATCTTACCATATGTATCTAACTCAGATGGTCAATACCAGGCGGGGTGGTGGAATTGATTTACCTCCTAATCGACACGCTCGGTGGATATATAGACAACCCCAACCACAGCCAGCAGAGATGAATCCTCCTAATCCTCCAACAGGCGGAGTTGACCCACTGGTTGCAGCTCAAATGAGTATGATGCAGCAAATGGCGGACACTATGGCAGATATGCGCGCTCAGATACAGCAAGAACGCCAGGAAATGCGCCAGGAAAGAGAGGATGCACGTCGGGAGATGCGCCAAGAGCGAGAGGAGATACGTCAAGAAAGAAGGTCGCAACAACAACAACAACAAGCGCCACTGCCTCCACCTCCACCACCAGTTCCACCCCGGGACAAGCACCGGGAATTCATGAGCCACAAACCACCGACCTTCTCCAACTCCACAGATCCACTGCAAGCAGATGACTGGTTAAAATCCATAGAGAAAATGCTCAACATAGCTCAGTGCTCGGATAGAGAGAAAGTACTCTATGCATCAGGCCGTCTTGCTGGTCCCGCTGCGGATTGGTGGGATGCGTACTGCGCTGCTCATGCTGCTGTCGATACAATTACCTGGGCAGAATTCTCCACTCAATTCAGGAATTACCATATTCCTGCTGGGCTCATGAAGATTAAGAGAAAGGAGTTTCTATCCCTTAAGCAAGGAAGTATGTCCGTAAGTGAATATAGGGACAAATTCATCCAGTTATCTCGATATGCTCCTAGAGATGTTGAGGATGATGAGCAAAAGCAGGAGCTTTTTCTGGACGGTTTGATTGGACCCTTGCAATATCAACTGGTATCGCACACATTCCCATCCTTCCAAAGGCTACTTGACAAAGCTATTGCTGTAGAAAACAAGAGGAGTATATTTGGAGAGAAAAGAAAGGCTGCTACCCAAGGGCAGACTGGAAGTAGTTCCCGTCCTCGCTATACTACCACTCCAAGTACACCAGCTAGTGGCAGTCCTGGACAACAAACTCAACAGGCACCAACTGCTCCTCCAAAAGCAAGCACCCCAGCAGGACCCGTTGCTCCTAACACAACCACCAACAGGGCATGCTTCAAGTGTGGACAACCGGGACACTACGCCAACTACTGTCCCAACAGAGCTGCCTACACTACACCATCTCCAATGAAACAAGGTCAGTCTTCGGCAGGAAAAGTCAGCCCCTATCTGTTAACCGGGGACAAGCCCATCATGCAGAAGTAGAAGCTGAACCCGGTGAACTTGAAATTCAAGAAGAAGAGCCAGTTGAAGATGAAGTAGTCGGTGAAGAAGTCAACGAGCAACAAGAATAGAGATAAACATAAATATAGACACATATATATATATTTTACTATTTGTAAGACCTAAATATTAGTTTAGCTATTAGTTAGTATTTTACTATTTTAGTGATAATAATAAGGTCTATTAACCCTATGTTTTGTTAAAGAATTATGCATCATGCCGAGATTTCTTTGTTTGTGCATATGTTCCGAGAACAATATGAGCATACATCCCTTTTATTACTAATCTCGGGGACGAGATTATTTTATGGGGGGGAGGATTTGTAACACCCTGAAGATCAATTCAGTGAAACTAAGGAAAAAAAATTCCTAAAGGTTTTAAATCAAAACACCTTTCCTTAAAGATATTCATAATTTGGAAAGTTACTGCTCCCAAAATGAATATATATTTCCAAAATAATAATAATAACTAAATATACCTAGATAAACTAAATTGCCCTTAGATTAGGTTATATAGAAGAATTATGTTTAAACTAATTTTTGTATATATATAATCTACAATATAAATCATATTTCCCTGGGATTAATAAGGTGTAGACTATTCTCTAATTATATGATTGGAGGCATATCTAAAAGAAATAAAATAAAATAAATATATAAAATATGTTTTTGCACTTCATGCTGATGTTTTGAACTGTGCATTCCAAATAGATTTGAAATTTAAAACTACATTTGAATTTAGTTGGAAATGGAAAAAAATAGAAGAGAAGAAAAGAAAAAAAATCAGAAAAAGAAAAGGAATAAAAAGCTTACCTGGGCCAGACTGCACCATTTCGGCCCATCTACCAAAACCTCACTCGCGCGTGCGCCAGCCCAACCTGCACAATGGCGCCGACAGGTGGGTCCCCTCCGTCAGTCACGCACACTCGCTCTCGCGCGCACGCCGCTGGCGCTTACACCTGTGGCCCACCGGTCATCCCCTGCCCGCGTACGCTTCACCGGTGTCACTGCATATGAGCCCCACTTGCCAGCCGAACGACCTGCTCACTTCTGTCTCCTCTTCGCTACCTGCTCTTCCGTGATCGTCGGCGGCATGCGCGGTGATCGCGCATAGTTGTTGCGCTCGACCCGGCCTCGGACACCACGTTAGCTGCCCTACAAATAGCATACCGCGCCCTGCTGGCTTTCCCCGTCCACCTCGACATCTGACGCCGCATCAGAACTCCTTACCGATCGCCGCCGCCTTGGTTTCCCCTCTGCGATCGCGCTCGGGTTTGCGCGTGTGGGCGGGGGGGTATTGCCGGGATCCCTTGAAGCTTTGGGGGCCCCCAATTTGGGCGGAAGATCTTGTGAAGCTCGGGAATTGCTCGCCGTAGTTCGGTCTCCGCCGCGGGACCGCTTCGCGCCGTGGCCGGGAGTCCCTGCTTCACCGTCGCCGGTAAGAACTCCCTTGATGAATCCGCGCTGCACTCCTCATTATTTCCGTGCCTTTGGGAGTGTCCTGGTGGGCCGGGGCGTCGGGTCACCGTGTCGCCGGTGTGGCGCCGCCGCGGCTAACTCACGCGGACGCACCCTTACGCCGGTGGGAAGAAGATAACCGCTCCGCCGTCGATCTATTGATGGAGGGCAGAGATTAGATCATAGCATACCTATTCGCGCGATTAAATCATGACCATTGATCTTCCATCCGATAGCTTAGGGCAGATCGGGCTAACATAAAATCAGAACCCTAGGATCTTGATCTAATGGTCAGTTTTGTGTACCGCTTCGTCACTTGGGTGATTTAATCTGGGCGCCTCGTTTCAGATCCAACGGCCCGGATCCACTGGTACCGCTTCGGCCACGCATTTAACAAAAGAAACCCCCTGTTTTCGCGGAATAAACCCGCCGTCCCTTGCTGCAGCCCTCTGAGTCTCGGGGATCTTTTTAGTTTTGCCCCTGCGTTTTCCAGTAATTGAGGCCCGATCCAGAACTGTTTTAAATCAATTAAATGAATTAGAAATGGGATTTTTAATATGAAAATAAACCCTAGAACTTGTATAAATCATAGAAAATCCATTTTTAGTCCAAATTGAACCATTCCAATTCCTAAAATTTTGTAATAATATTCTCTATCATTTAGTATCACTGTTTTGACATGAACTCAGTTAGAAAATTAATTTATCATCTAATCCTATTTTAATCACATTAAACCTTAGGAAATTCATAACTCGAAATCTATAACTCTGAATTTAATAATTCTTGTTCCTGTGATCATTTTTCAACATGTAGATTATTAGCATGAAATTTGCACATATGTTTGGTGTAATGTTAATTTTGTCTATACACTGTTTGTATGTATTACTACGTTTAGCAGTGAGGACACGTGTAATCTGAAGATCATCCTGGTACCTGGAATCTCAAGTCCCAGGCAAGTTGTACCCTTGATCACTTCTTTTTACCCACTCATGTTCTAATTAATCATAATGATCTGCATAGGTTAAATTTGATGGGACCCAATAGGTTACCCTAGTTTGACTATCTTTATACCTTGCTCCCCACTGAATCTTTGGGTAGTACTTGCTATCGCTTTATGTGGTTTTGGGTATAGAGATACACATTACTATTCATGATTATACTTTTATTGTCAGTTGTTATTTACTGTTCATGTTAAGATCATTATGTTAATTGGAACATGGAGAACCACCCGGGAAAACAGTGCTACCACAAGGGTTTAATGGGACGCCCTTGGCCGATTAATTAGGAAAGCTAGTGGAAGACTACCTTACCCGAAAGGGGCAAGGGCAGTAGGGGAGTGGTCAGTGTAGGGAGGCCCTCGGGAGGATTTTGCTGCGATGGCAGTCCTGCAAGGGATTCCTGCTAGGGAGGCCCTCGGGAGGATTTTGCTGCGATGGCGGTCCTGCAAGGGATTCCTGCATTGGAACTTCCTATAAACTGTAGCGGGTTTTCTGAAGCTAGTGGAACTTTGTAAAGGCCTCGTAGTGTTATCTTGCCTCGCCTCCTCGGTAGAGGTGTATGGGATTGGCCGTCTCTTGGCAGATGGGTAACACGACTTGTGGGTAAAGATGCGCAACCTCTGCAGAGTGTAAAACTGGTATACTAGCCGTGCTCACGGTCAAGAGCAGCTCGGACACTCACATGATTAAATTATGGAACTAAATTCAATTTGTCATATGCATTGCATCGCAGGTGATGTTGTTACTTTTGTTCTATTACTTAATTGGGTTTGGTATTTACTTATACTTAGTAATTGCTAATAAAATTTTGCCCAACTCTAAAAGCAATGCTCAGCTTCAACCATCCTCTTTGGTAAGCCTTACACTTCATGTGAGCTCCCACCTTTGGCGAGTTCATGCACATTATTCCCCACAACTTGTTGAGCTATGAACGTATGTGAGCTCACTCTTGCTGTCTCACACCCCCACAGGTCAAGAACAGGTACCACAGGATGAGGCGCATGGAGGATGCTGCGATGTGTTCGCGAGAGGTCTAGGTCGTCGTCTCCTAGTCAACTTTGGGTTGCTGGACCGTTGTCTCCTTATAATGTAATTATTTATTTTGTATAGAATTCCTGTTATATAGTAAAGATGTGACATTCAATCCTGTGCCATGATTCATCATATGTGTGAGACTTGGTCCCAGCACACCTAGTGATTATGTTCGCGCCCGGGTCTTGGTGCCCCGAAATCCGGGTGTGACAGTATCCCATATACGGATGACTTTCTAATTGTTGTCCACCTTGAAATTGGCCAAGTATTTCGTCTTGGCCTCCGTAATCAGCTACTATAACATCCCAAAATTTCAACCCAAGGTTTGGAACCCTAATCCCCCCTTATTTTATCTCCCCCTAAACTCCACCATTTAGGTCATCTCATCATATGCATACACTTTGATTGTTAGAGCACCTCACATATATTACTTTTAACACCTAAGATTATTTAGCTAATTGTTGATTCAAAAGAAAAGGAAATAAAAAGAAATAAAAATAGAAATGGAAATGAGAAATAGAAAACAGAAAAAGGAAAATGAAAAACATCCCCCTCGGCCCCCTCTCCTCCCGCGGCCCAAGCAGCCCAGCAACGCCTGCACTCACGCCACGTCTGACAGCCCGACCCCACCTATCAGCTGCTCCTCCCCTCTCCCTCTTGCGCCGCTCTCCCGCTGATAGCCCGGGCCCGCTCGTCAGATCCCTCGTCCTGCCCATGCCTTCACTGGCGCGTTCGCCGCCGACCACCGCCCGCCCCATCTCCTCTCCATTAACGCGCGCACCGACCTCAGCTACCTCCCCGCTCACTGTGCCCGAGCCGTCCCCTCACCCCCGCCTGCCCGAGCCATCCCGTCACTGTTTGCGCCATCACCGCCATCATGGCGAGCTCGTCGACGTTGTCGTCCCTCCTCCCTTCCCCCCTCCCGGGCGCCTATAAAAGGGACCGCCCGAGCTCCGCCTTCTCCACACTAGCCTCGGCTACTTCCCCCTCGCCTTCCCGAGCCCGATTGAGCTAGCGCCGTCGCGTCCCCCCTTCACTCCGGTGAGCTCCGTCCTCCCCTCTCCAGTAGCGCTTGGTCAAATTGCTCTAGTCCTTAAGGTCCGCCACTCTGTCATGATCCTAACACATGCCTACTCGTCGCCTATCACGCCCGGTGGCCTCGCAGGCGACCTCACCACCGCGAGCGCCCGCCACCCGCCGTGGACCGGCCACCCCAAGCCTCCACCGGCCAAATTGACCCCACCTCTGTGACCCCCTACCCTCGCCCGTGCCTCGCCACCGCTCCCCCGTCACAGAACCGGACCCACGGCGGAGAACCGCCGCGGGATTTCACCGGCGGCTGCCCGACCGGCTCCCTCTGCCCCCGTCACCGTTCAAACACCGTCAGCCCCCCCTCTCCCTGGCATGTGGACCCGCGCCACGGCACCGTCCCCACACCGTCTCCCCGCTAGTGGGCCGAGTGGGCCGCCTGCCCACGCGGTCGCGCCCGGCTGGGCCAAAAACACCCCCCCGGCCCAGCTAGCTAGAAACTCTTTCTCCTTTTCTTTTCCCATTTCTTTTCCCCATTTTCATATATATATTTACATGCTGATATTTTATGAACCAAAATAGTTTAAATAAATTATAGGGTACAAAAATAATAAGGCATAAGAATTGGCACACCCCACTAAGTCACCATGATTGATGTATTGTTCTTATATGTGCTTGTTAGCAGAAGAGGGATCCAATCCTCCGGAATTTGTAGCTCCGAAAGAAGGGCAGGAACCTGACCCCTCCGAGATAAATCTTTTGTGCCAAGAAAGCTTCGACGAAGGCAAGTCCATCCTTCCCTTGATGCATAATTTACCTATTCTCTCTACCACTACCTAAGCCGGGACTAAGGGATGGAATCTATTTGCATGGTGAGCAAGAGATAGCCCGCATCAACTAACACCTTTTGATCACAAGATATGGGATGGGAAAAAGGGGCAGTGGTTGTAACCAATGATGTTTTCAAAAAGTGTGCGATGAAGGGTATTCACCCTCATCACCTGGTGAGTAGGATGATCAGGGACTCCCTGGTTTAGGGGAGGGCCTAAGGTGATGGCTCAGCTGGTTTAGGCGTGAGCAGAAGGATTGTCCTCTCATATAAGGACCAGTTTGTCATCCTTCACTACATGTACTCATGAAAAGTACAACCACTCGAGGTTGTGTGGGCAGTCACTCGATCTGAACTCGTACGGTCCGACCCCAGGGTTATGAAGGCTAGGGAGCACCGGGAGGATAAGGAGGGGGAATGTTTTGTCCGGTTTGGGCATGGCAGTGGCCTGACTCCTTCCGGTATAACCGTTAAGGTTAGGACGTGCGAGGAAAGAAAGAGATTCGGATTCGGATCTCATTGGCCATGAGATCGCAGAGCCGGACTAGTGGGTAAAGTGTACCCCTCTACGTAGAGTTCAAACCTATTCAAATAGTCTGTGTCCACTGGAATGGACGAGTCTGGTGTGGTATGACAATTAGTGTTTCTACAACATCAGTGAACAGGGAAATATGTGTGTGTGAGTGTGCCTCTGGAAAAGAAATTGGTGCCATGGGAGCGGGAAGCTCAGTGGTGGTTAAGCAACGTGTTATTTCTATTTCTTCGGGAAAACCCTAAAACAGTACTGCCTTTCTCTAAGAAAAAGAAGAGTGACTTCAACTCCACCATATGAAGCATGTATGATATAGGTCTCTTTCTCTTTACGGGAGCCGGGTGGGCTTGCGGAATACCTAGTGTATTCACCTAGATTTATTTATGTTTTTCAACAGCTGAGGACTTCTTTTCTGCTATGCTTGATTGAGGGGGCTGTGTCTTCACCTAGTTCTGCATGTGGCTTGGGCTAGTTTATCTTCTACTATGCTTTATATTTTTGGCTCTCTCTCGAGCTTGTACCCTGGTATTGTAATAACATTTATTCAAACTCTATACTATTTGAAGTAAGGAATGTGGTTACTAGCCTCCTGGGACTAGTAATTGTATCACATTTGAGTCCCAAAGGATCGGGACGCTTCAGGTGGTATCAGAACCCATAGGACTGGCCGTAGACCGCAGACCTGACCTTAAAAGTTGCCTTAACAAGAAAACAGCTCTTACCCCTAAGAAAAACCTTCTCTCCTTTCCTCGATATTAACGGACCCTTCTTTTCTCCTACCAGATGGAAGGCTCTTGCGTCATTAGGACGTCCTACTGCCCAGAGGAGGAAGGATTTCCTCACCTCCTATGGAGTTGCGCGCTACGCATGGGGATCCGCAAGAAGCCCGAATATGTCTAGAAGGAATACCGCGAAAATAGAGTGGAGAAGTGCTCTATGGCGGTCTACCTGGGAGAAAGCCGAAGTTACCCAAACCACCCTCCCTTCCAAGTCACCTTCATCGGGCACCGCTTCCTAGACACTTGCCAAAGTGTTGCCCAAAAAGCCCTTAAACAGCTATGCCAAAACTACAGCAGAGAGATCTTTGAAACCCCCCTTCGTTACTTCCCACCTAGCAACAAAAATACCCCCACCTAGAGGAAAAGACTTCAGGCCCTGTCAGGGAGAGACCCTACCGAGGATGACCCCACCATCGTCTACATGGCCGGATACCTCCACACTCTCGATAACCACTACGATGACATTTTCTCCCACTGCACCCACCTAAACTCCCGGGTGGAAAGCTTAGAGCAGCAGGTCAAGGAACTTAAGGAGAAGGCATCCCTCCAAGAGTGTCTCGATATAGCAGAAGGCAAGGAGGCCAACACCCGTGAAGCCTACCGAACCTTGAAGATGGATTATGATAAGAAGCTGAGGAAGCTCGCCCCCATGAAGAAAATCCAAAAGAAGACCAAGAACCAAGGAGGCCAGGCTGAACGGAAGAAGAAGGCCCCTCCAGCACCAACTCCCGCTAGGATAGAGAATTTGTCCGACGTCGAGGATATGTCCCTAGCTAGCCTTGATGACCTTCTCAAGGAATTTGGGAACACTTTAGAAAAAGAGTTCGGTAGTACCTCAGAGAATGCTCGCGTGTAGTATGACTTGTAGTAGTTGTATGCTTGTAATGTATTGGTGTAATGAATAAAATAACTTGGTTGGAAAAAAATTGGTATGTGCATAATAGTGACTCTCTCCCCCTGGCAGATGGCTTCGGATAAAACCACGCCTACCGCCTCCGGGATTGGAGCAGGGTTTCCCCTAAGAGTTGAAAGAGAAGCCGGTAGAGAAGAAAGTGAGACCCACCTCCCCGCACCTCCAGAACTACCCCTAGATTTAGCCCAAGTTCTAGCCAACCAAACCCGACTCATCGAGGTCCTCACTAGAAGTCTAGAAAATCAACGCCCGAATGGTGGAAGACCACAAGACAGGATGGAATATTTCCTAAGGCTCAAGCCTCCCACGTTTGCCGAATCTAGCAATCCCCTCGATGCTGACGATTGGCTGCACACGATTAAAAGGAAGCTGGAAGCCATCGGATGCCCGGAAAATTAGCGTGTTCAACTAGCTGCTCATCAACTTTCCAGAATGGCCTTAGCCTGGTGGGATACCTTCAATGTTGCCATCAGAGATGCTACCTAGGCAGAGTTTGAAACTGCTTTCCGAGAACACCATGTGCCCCAAGGGATCGTTCAGCTCAAGGAAGATGAATTCCAGGAACTAACTCAAGACGGAAGATCTGTCAGTGAGTACGTGCACAAATTCACAGAGTTGGCCCGCTACGCGCCGGACGACGTCAGCAGCGAAGTCAAGAAGATGGCCCGCTTTTTGAAGGGGCTCAACCAGAACTCAAGACCATCCTAGCCAGCCAAGACTTCCTCAGTTTCTCGCACCTCTCCAACAAAGCCATGCAAGTGGAAAGGGCAAAGGAAGAATAAAAAGGCCATCTCAAGAGGAAATTCCAAGTCCTCCGAGCTCAGCAGCAAGACCGGCACCAGAAAACTCGATCCTTTGGATTTCCACCCAAGGGACCAAGCTTCATTAGACCAGCTAGACCCACTCTGTCATGGTTCAGTCAGCAGAGTCATAGCTCCTTTCATGCCCCTTAGTTGCAAGCAACCAGCCACCAGCGAATGCGTGTTGGCACTGCGGAGATCCCAGTCACTTCAAGAACAACTGCCCCCAGCTGAAGACATTAGGACCTGCTTACTCCAACTCGGTGAATGGCCCCAAGAATACCTCAGCACCCGCCCCCAAGGCACCCTCCTCCATCAGCCAGCAGAACAAGACCCAGTATCAAGGAAGGGCACGAGTAAATCACGTCGATGCTTAGGAGGCTCAACAAGCTCCGAGAGTAGTGCTCGGTGAGTTCCTTGTTGAATTTACTCCCGCTACTGTACTTTTCGATTCAGGAGCATCCCATTCTTTTATAGCCACTAGTTTTGTGAAAAAGCATGGCATCCCCTCTACCCCTCTAGAAATTCCCTTGGTCACCTGAACCCCAGGGTCAGACCTTCTATGCCAGCACAAATGCTCCTAAGTCAGAATCCTTTTAAGTGGGGTAGTGTTCTTGGCAGACTTAACCGTCTTGCCATCCCAAGGGATTGATGTGATCTTAGGAATGGATTGGTTGACCAAGCACAAAGGTATCATAAGTTGCGCAAACAAGACAGTCCTTCTCATAGACCACCAAGGAAAGTCAGTCTCTTGTCAGGCTCAGCCACCCGCCAATGATCCAATGATGTTTAATGTAGTAACAGAAAGCATATCAATGGTAGAAGAATTCATGGATGTGTTCCTGGAAGAGTTGCCAGGAATGCCACCAGAAAGAGAAGTGGAATTCTACATAGATCTGATTCCTGGAACGGCGCCCATCGCAAAGAGACCATACAGCATGGCTCCTACCGAGTTAGCAGAATTGAAGCTCCAAATCGCAGATCTTCAACAAAAAGGGTACATTCGTCCTAGCTCATCCCCTTGGGGAGCACCAGTACTTTTCGTCTCTAAGAAGGATGGAAGTATGAGGATGTGTATTGATTATCGATCGTTAAATGAAGTCACAATCAAGAACAAGTATCCACTCCCTCGGATCGACGACCTCTTCGATCAGCTTCAAGGGGCCAAATACTTCTCCAAGATAGACCTAAGGTCTGGTTATCACCAACTGAGAATCAAGGAAACAGATATTCAGAAGACTGCATTTGTCACCCGGTACGGACAGTATGAATTCACAGTGATGCCTTTCGGACTAACAAACGCACCCGCCTTTTTCATGAACCTCATGAATAAGGTGTTTATGGAAGAGCTGGATAAGTTTGTTGTAGTCTTCATTGACGACATCCTTATCTACTCCAAGAATCGCGAAGACCATAAGCGTCACCTCTGGACCATCCTCGGAAAACTTAGGGCACACCAACTTTATGCTAAACTCAGTAAATGTGAATTCTAGTTAGAAAAGATAGCCTTCCTTGGGCATATATTGACTGCAGAAGGAATAGAAGTAGACCCTTCCAAGGTAGAAGCAGTATCAAAATGGAGGCAGCCATCCAACATCAGTGAAGTTCGAAGCTTTCTAGGAATGGCAGGATATTACCGCTGCTTTATCAAGGGATTCTCCAGCATAGCAAGACCTATGACTGAACTCCTCAAGAAGGATAATAAGTTTGTATGGACCCCGAAGTGCAAAGAAAGTTTCCAGATCATAAAGGAGAAGCTCACAACCGCACCCGTTTTGACACTACCGGATATACATCAGGACTTCGTCATCTTCTGTGATGCCTCGAGGCAAGGCTTAGGGTGCGTGCTGATGCAAAACGAGAAAGTCATTGCTTATGCATCACGCCTACTCAAGCCGCATGAGAATAATTATCCCACCCATGATTTGGAATTGGTAGCCATAGTGCATGCCCTGAAGATATGGAGGCACTACCTAATTGGGAACAAATGTCACATCTTCACCGATCACAAGAGTCTGAGGTATATCTTCACTCAGGCAGATCTCAACCTTCGTCAGAGAAGATGGCTGGAACTGATCAAAGATTATGACCTTGAGATTCATTATCACCCCGGGAAGGCCAACATGGTAGCAGACGCCCTCAGCCGAAAACCTTTCGGGATAAAGGGAACCAACTTTTTAGAAGATTGGAAGAAGGAATCAGCTCAACTGAATGCATGTTTGGGAAACAACGGCAGCCTCGAAGTCAAACCAATGCTAGAAGACCTCATATGCAAAGCTCAACGCCTAGACTCAGAGACAACAAGACTTGTGGAAAAAGCTCACAAAGAACAACTTCCGGACCTCAGGACAGATGAACAAGGAGCCCTTTGGTTCAAGAATCATCTGTGTGTACCAAAAGGGGAGGCATGAGAAGTCCTGCTCGAGGAAGCTCACAACTCAGCCTACTCCATCCACCCAGGAACTACCAACATGTACCTAGACCTCAAAACCAGATACTGGTGGAGAGGGATGAAGAAAGAGATAGCACAGTATGTGGCCCAGTGTGACACCTGCCAACGAACAAAGGTCGAGCACTAGAAGCCTGCGGGCCTATTGCAACCCCTCCCAGTGCCTGAATGGAAGTGGGAAGAAATAGGCATGGATTTTGTAACCGGACTACCCCCAACGCAAAAAGGGAATGACTCTATCTGGGTAATAATAGATCGTCTTACCAAGGTATCCCATTTCATCCCAGCGAAAACTACCTTTGGAGGAGCCACCCTTGCCCGAATTTATCTCAAAGAGATAGTCAGACTCCATGGCATTCCAAGAAAGATAGTGTCAGACAAAGGAACCCAGTTCACCTCCAAATTTTGGACAAGCCTTCAGAAAGCTATGGGCACCAAGCTAGACTTCAGCACCGCCTATCACCCTCAGATAGATGGGCAGACAGAAAGGGTCAACAAGGTCCTCAAAGATCTATTAAGAGCATGTGTGTTAAAATTCGATAGAAGCTGGGAATCCAGTTTGCCTTATGCGGAGTTCTCGTATAATAACAGCCATCAGGCCAGCATCAAGATGTCACCGTTCAAAGCATTGTATGGATGAAAATGCCAGACCCCTCTCATGTGGTCCAATGTAGGGGAAAAGGCACCGGAAGGACCTGCCTTTATTAAAGAGGCTGAGGAGAAAGTTGCCCTGATCCACAGAAGATTACTTGAAGCTCAGAGTCGACAGAAGAGTTATGCGGACAACAGGCGGAGAGAACTCAGATTTGAGGAAGGAGACTTCGTCTACCTCAAGGTCTCCCCGATGCATGGTGTCAAAAGATTCCAAGTGAAAGGGAAGCTAGCACCGCGATTCGTTGGCCCCTATCCCATCATTGACAGAGTGGGACCCGCAGCATACCGTCTTAAATTACCAGAATCCATGTCTGATATCCACAACGTGTTTCACGTGTCCCAGCTCCACAAATGCCTGCAAGCACCAGAAAGTCACATCGAAGAAGAGGCAATACAGATTCAGAAAGATCTTTAGTACCGTGAGAAGCTAATAAAGATTCTTGACTCAGCAGTCCGGAAGACCCACAAATCAGAAGTGAAACTCTGTAAAGTTCAGTGGAGCAGAGAAGGAGAAGAGGAAGCTACTTGGGAGAGTGAGGACTCCTTGAGGAGGGAATACCCTTATCTTTTCTCAAATCCAGTCTAAATCTCGAGGGCGAGATTCCTTTAAGTGGGGTAGGTTTGTATCATCCCAAAATTTCAACCCAAGGTTTGGAACCCTAATCTCCCCCCTTATTTTATCTCCCCCTAAACTCCACACTTTAGGTCATCTCATCATATTCATACACTTTGATTATTAGAGCACCTCACATAGATTACTTTTAACACATAAGATTATTTAGCTAATTGTTGATTCAAAAGAAAAGGAAATAAAAAGAAATAAAAATAGAAAATGGAAATGAGAAATAGAAAATAGAAAAAATAAAAAGGAAAATCATCCCCCCTCGGCTGGGCCATTTCCGGCCCAAGCCACGCCCGCTTCTCCCCCCTCTCCTCCCGCGGCCCAAGCAGCCCAGCAACGCCCGCGCCCGCGCCACGCCTGACAGCCCGGCCCCACCTGTCAGTTGCTCCTCCCCTCTCCCTCTCGCGCCGCTCTCCCGCTGACAGCCCGGGTGATGAGGACATCACTTCTATACATACAATGAATGGACAGATAACACGATCTCGTGCACGTCAGCTAAATCTCTAGGTACGTTCTACCCTAGTCAATTGTGTTTCAGAGCTTACTCTTGGGGCCATGGATGTTTTGATGATTAGGTACCTTGGAGAGGACCAGCAAGGACTTGGGAAAGACCAAGGTGTTGAGAAGGAGCAGCAAGAGCGTCCACAACAGGAAGGAGATCAAGTCCGAGTCGGCTGCGACTCCATCTCGGGTTCCAGGACCAGTCTGCACTAAAATGGACGCCCAAGATGCATCCGGACTCCGATTGCGACGAACTGGATATGGTTGGAAAGATAACGAGATTATCTAACCAACCCAACTGGTTCCACCCTGAAATTCATCCGGAGTCAACGGGAATCGTCGAAACAAGTCAGCATTCAGATTCTATTTTGGTGCTGCGACACCGTCTGTTGGGCCGTTGGGCCATGTATCGCGTCGGAGCCCATTAGGGACGAGTCCAGGGCTACGCACGCCCTAATACTCTATTTATTCAGCAGCCGCCGCCACATTTAGGTTTGGGTTTTGCTTAGATCAATTCTGTCATCGAACAGTGTCGCCGTCATCGGCTTGTGAGACACCCTCCCGTAATCAATACAATTTTGGTTGCGTTTCTTTCCTGTTCTTGCTTGTGTTCTTGATTGCGCTTGCAGGGATAAGTCTTCGTGGCGAGGTCATTCGTGTGTCATGGGTGATAACCAATGGAGCCATGGGTAGTGATTGCGAGGAACCGTTCGCTCGGAGCCTTGGATCATCAACGTCGAGATCTCCACTCAATCAAATTATCGTATCTCACGGAAGATCGGGCCGCATCTAGTATCAATTGGTATCAGATTTCCAGGTTGCCCGTGAGGTATAATTCTACCTTTAGATTAGTTTTGTTTCGTCCCATAGTCCACAAAAAGCCAAAAAAATATATATTACGATCAGTTTATTCCGACCTAAAACCATCGCCTTAGCCTTTGCACAATTCAGTTTTAGAGTCCGCAGTTCTGAGTTCGTGTTCTAGTTGAGTTTGGTTGCTGGATTAGATTTGTTTTGGTTCAGTTTGATTGTATCCATCCGCTTCCATCCTACAAAACCGACCCTATCTACAAAACATATCCTATCTCTACAACCGACCCTATCCACAAAACAGATCCTATCTCTACAACTGATCCTATTCACAAAATAGATCATATCTCTACAACCGACAATATCCACAAAACAGATCCTATATCTAAACCGACCATATCCAGAAAACAAATCATATCTCTAAAACTGACCATGTGCTCCATAGCCTTCGCTTCGGTTCCTACCGATTTGTGCCTTTGAAAACTATAACTTGAGGTACCTTCCATAAAACGAGCATAACTTTTCGCTCGGTGCTCCGTTTGAGCTCAAATTTTTACAACAGATTCCTGACTCCATTCTGGGGTGACCCAAACTGGCCTATGGCCTGTTTGGTTTGGTCAAAAAATTCAAAAAAAATCGAGAAGATAATTAAAAAAATTGTTTAAGTGTTTTCAGGAATTTCAGAGATCCTTTATGAATTTCTCTAGGCCACAATACAACTCTGTTTCAAGTGAAATTTTGTGTGCTTCCATCCTTTATGTTTTTGGATCAGTGGTAAAAAATTCAGAATATTTCGAGCTCTTTTAATGGTACTCCTTTTGAAACGCGCCTTTGATTTCTACTATCGCTGAAAAATCTGCCCTATTTATAGAACTGCCATTCCCACTAGATACTTGTACCTCCTTTCTTGTGCTTTGGTCCAACTGTTCTATTACATTTTCTAGGCCAGCAACTAGGACGAGTACTTGGAACACTTATTCAACATTGCTATCTGTTACTGACTTGTGTGCCACATATATATATTTAGTCAGCCTTCCTATAGCTCCAATTTTCTCTCGAGCAGAACAGGTACTCTTTTGCAATCACACCCACGCTCGTTGGACAGTCACACCGGTCACCGTTTGCCACCTGCAGTACTGGTAAGAATGTTGTAAGGGCGGGGTAAGACGCTTCATAATTTGTATTCCACCACCTCCACCACCACCCTGAGAGATAGTTGTAGGGTTCACATTGTTCGTTGCCTTTTTGTCTCTGTTTTGTGCTAACAATGATAGGACCAAAGAATCAAATGGACAAGGACAATGAGCCTAAACTTAACGACGATGAGTGTGTCTCTCAAATGGAATTGAAGGAGATGATGTGCGCGATGACTGAAGCTTTTAAAAAATACTAGGACTCTGCCTCGACATCCTATGAGCAGCTTGATCGACGAGTTGCTGAACTTGTTACACGCATGGACGTACTGGAGGCTCGTCCCCCACCACCAACTCCAGCCCCAGCTCACTCTCCTGTGGACGACGACGACGACGATGATGACGATGTTTATGCACCGCTGCGACAACGCCTCACACGTAATCAACAAGGTATGGGAGGTAATGGTAGACATCGTCATCATAATCCTGAACCAGACCATGATCCATTTGCTAATATTAAGTTTTCTATTCCACCGTTCATGGGTTCTTATGATGTTGAAGCTTACTTATACTGGGAGATGACGGTAGAACAAAAATTTAATTCCCATCTTGTTCCTGAGTAGCATAGGGCTAGACAAGCCACTAGTGAATTTAGAGATTTTGCTATCATTTGGTGGAATGAACTTGTTAACACACGTGCTGCACCACAAACATGGAATGCGTTAAAAGAGGAGATGCGAGCTCGCTTTGTTCCCCCTTCTTATAGACATGGTCTTCGAAAAAATTGCAACGCTTAGATCAGGGAGACATGTCGATACAGGAATACTACCAAGAACTTCAGAAAGGTATGCTACGATATGGGGTAGTTGAGGATCCGGAGGATCAAATGGTTAGGTTTTATGGGAGATTGAGGCGGGAGATTCAGGATATTGTTGATTATAAAGAATATCATTCTATACAACGCTTGTTCCATCTTTCTATGTTGGCAGAAAAAGAATTGCAGGGTCGTCATCAACGGAGGAGCAGCACTTTCGCTCCACGCCAGCCAAGGCGTCATCATCTTCGGGCGTATGGACGTCCACATCTTCCACTGTACCTTCGGGTGTTGCAGCAAAACCTGCTACGACCACCTCTTCCACAGGCCGCTCCTCCGACATCAAGTGCCACCGCTGCCAGGGACTTGGTCATATTCAGCGAGATTGCCCCAGCAAACGGGCATACATTGCTACTGGTGATGGTGGGTATGTTAGTGTTTCTGATGTTGAAGATGAAGATACTGTTGGAGCTAACATTGCAGAGACTTATGATGGTGATGAAGAGGTTCTTGGTACAACAGCGACTGAGACCTATAAGGCCTTGATTGTGCAACGAGCTTTGAGTACCACGGCTAGTGACGACGACAACAGACAGCGCCACAACCTTTTCAACATGTTCCTCATCGTCAAGGACTGCCGTGTACATACCATCATTGACGGTGGTAGCTGCAACAACTTGGTGAATGTTGAGGTGGTCAAGAAGCTTGGCTTGACCACACGAGAGCATCCCCACCCTTATCACATTCAATGGTTTAACAACAGCGGTAAGTTCAAGGTAACAAAAACAACAAGGGTGCATTTTTCTATTGGCTCTTACCATGACTTTGCTGATTTCGATGTGGTGACTATGGATGCTTGCTCTCTTTTACTGGGACGTCCTTGGGAGTTTGATACTGATGTTATTCACCATGGTAGATCTAATAAATATACTTTCATGCATAAGGGAAAGAAAATTGTGTTGCTTCCTATGACTCCCACTGAGATTGTCCACTTTGAACATGAGAAAAAGACTAATGCTAAGCAAAAAGGTGTTTTGAACTCTGAAAATCAGCAACCTATTAAGTTAAAAACTCCTACTTTGCTAGCCACTAAATCTGATCTTGATGAGTTACATGCCTCTCTTGGACTTTGCTATGCCTTAGTGTGCAAAAATGCTTTCTATTCCATTGATGATACATCTATTGTCTTGCCACCTGCTATTGCTAACCTTTTGCAAGAGTATATGGATGTGTTTCCCTCTGAGATACCCCCTGGATTGCCACCTGTGCGAGGCATTGAGCACAAGATTGATTTAATTCCAGGGGCGAGCTTGCCCAACTGTGCTGCCTACAGGACCAACCCCGAGGAGACTAATGAGATTCAGCGCTAGGTCCAGGACCTTCTGGACCGCGGGTACATTCGTGAGAGCCTTAGTCCTTGTTCTGTTCCTGTTCTTTTGGTTCCTAAGAAAGATGGCACTTGGCGCATGTGTGTTGATTGTAGAGCCATTAATAACATCACAATTCGATACAGATATCCTATTCCTAGATTGGATGACATGCTTGATGAATTAAGTGGTTCTATTGTTTTCTCTAAAATTGACTTGCATAGTGGATACCACCAGATTCGTATGTCTTTAGGTGATGAATGGAAAACTGCATTTAAAACTAAGTTTGGTCTTTATGAGTGGTTAGTCATGCCTTTTGGGTTAACTAATGCGCCTAGCACTTTCATGAGATTGATGAACGAGGTTTTACGTGCTTTCATCAGTAAATTTGTGGTGGTATATTTTGATGATATTCTTATCTATAGTAAGTCTCATGATGATCATATTGAACATTTACGTGTTGTTTTTGATGTTTTGCGTGATGCACGTTTATTTGGTAACCTTGAGAAGTGCACCTTCAGCAACGATCGTGTGTCTTTTCTTGGATATGTTGTGACATTGCAGGGCATTGAGATGGATGAGGCAAAAATTGTTGCCATCACGAGTTGGCCACTTCCAACCACGGTCACGCAGGTTCGAAGTTTTCTTGGTCTTGCAGGATTCTACAGGCGATTTGTGCGGGATTTCAGCACCATTGCAGCACCTCTCCACGAGTTGACAAAGAATGGAGTGTCGTTTCGTTGGGGACCATCACAACAACAAGCCTTTGATGCCCTCAAGTTGAAGCTCACACAAGCACCACTGCTACAACTTCTTGTTTTTGACAAGACATTCGAGCTCGAGTTTGATGCGAGCGGCATTGGGATTGGAGGAGTGCTCATTCAAGGAGGTAAACCTGTTGCTTTCTTTAGTGAAAAATTGAATGGTCCAACTCTGAATTATTCTACATATGACAAAGAATTATATGCTTTAGTACGAGTTTTACAAACTTGGCAACATTATCTATGGTCTAAAGAATTTGTCATACATTCGGATCATGAATCTTTGAAGTATCTTAAGGGACAATCTAATCTAAACAAACGACATGCTAAATGGATTGAATTCATAGAATCATTTCCTTACATTATTAAGCATAAAAAAGGAAAGGATAATGTAATTGCTGATGCTTTATCTAGACGTTATACTATGCTGTCCCAACTTAATCATAAAATGTTTGGTTTGGAGACTATAAAGGAATTATATGCTGCTGATTTGGACTTCAAAGATGCTTTTGAAAATTGCAGAGAGGGAAGAACGTGGCAAAAATTTATGCTGTGTGAAGGCCTTCTCTACCGTGCTAACAAGTTGTGTGTTCCAGCTAGCTCCATTCATCTTCTACTCTTGCAGGAAGCACATGGAGGTGGCTTGATGGGACATTTTGGTGTTAAGAAGACCGAGGATGTGTTGTTTACTCATTTCTATTGGCCTCGGATGCGGCGTGATGTTGAGCGCTACGTCTCTCGTTGCACCACGTGCAACAAAGCTAAGTCCCGACTTAACCCCCATGGTCTTTATTTGCCTCTTCCTGTTCCTCGTGCACCTTGGGACGATATTTCTATGGATTTTGTTTTGGGATTGCCTAGAACAAAGAGGGGGAGTGGTAGTGTTTTTGTCATTGTCGATCGTTTTTCAAAGATGGCACATTTTATACCCTGTCACAAAACTGATAATGCTTCACATATTGCTGTTTTGTTCTTCACTGAGATTGTGCGTTTGCATGGTGTGCCAAATTCTATTGTTTCTGATAGGGATGCTAAGTTTTTAAGTCATTTTTGGAGAACTTTGTGGTTTAAATTGGGAACAAAGTTGTTGTTTTCTACTACTTGTCATCCCCAAACTGACGGGCAAACAGAGGTTGTTAATCGCACTTTATCTACCATGTTGCGGGCTATTTTGAAGGATAATTTGAGGTTGTGGGAGGAATGTTTGTTACATATTGAGTTTGCTTATAATAGATCGATTCATTCCACAACCAAGCTTAGTCCATTTATGGTAGTATATGGTTTTAATCCTCGTGCCCCAATTGATTTGCTACCTTTACCACCTTCTGAAATAGTGAACTTGGATGCTACACAACGTTCTGAATTCATTCTTAAGTTACATGAAACAACTAAGTTGCAAATTGAAAAGATGAATGAAAAGTATCGTATTGCTGCTAATAAAGGTAGGAAGGAAATGAAATTTGAACCTGGTGACTTGGTGTGGGTTCATTTGAGAAAGGATAGGTTTCCTGATTTGAGAAAGTCTAAACTTATCCCACGAGCTGCAGTTCCTTATAAAGTTCTTGCAAAAATTAATGATAATGCATATACACTTGAGTTGCCGCCAGATTTTGGGGTTAGTCCCACCTTTAACATTTCAGATTTGAAGTCATATATGGATGACGAAGATGAGGCTGAGTCGAGGACGACTCTAATTCAAGAGGAGGAGGATGATGAGGACATCACTTCTATAAATACAATCAATGGACCGATAACACGATCTCGTGCACGACAGCTAAATCTCCAGCTACGTTCTACCCTAGTCAATTGTGTTTCAGAGCTTACGCTTGGGGCCATGGATGTTTTGATGATTAGGTACCTTGGAGAGGACCAGCAAGGACTTGGGAAAGGCCTAGGTGTTGAGGAGGAGCAGCAAGGGCGTCCACAACAGGAAGGAGATCAAGTCCGAGTCGGCTGCGACTCCATCTCGGGTTCCAGGACCAGTCTGCACTAAAATGGACGCCCAAGATGCATCCGGACTCCGATTGCGACGGACTAGATATGGTTGGAAAGATAACGAGATTATCTAACCAACCCAACTGGTTCCACCCTAAAATTCATCCGAAGTCAATGGGAATCGTCAAAGCAAGTCAGCGTTCAGATTTTATTTTGGTGCTGCGACACCGTCTGTTGGGCCGTTGGGCCGTGTATCGCGTCGGAGCCCATTAGGGGCGAGTCCAGGGCTACGCACGCCCTAATACTCTATTTATTCAGCAGCCACCGCCACATTTAGGTTTGGGTTTTGCTTAGATCAATTCTGTCATCGAACAGTGTCGCCGTCATCGGCTTGTGAGACCCCCTCCCGTAATCAATACAATTTTGGTTGCGTTTCTTTCCTGTTCTTGCTTGTGTTCTTGATTGCGCTTGCAGGGATAAGCCTTCGTGGCGAGGTCATTCATGTGTCATGGGTGATAACCAACGGAGCCATGGTGTAGTGATTGCGAGGAACCGTTCGCTCGGAGCCTTGGATCATCAACGTTGAGATCTCCACTCAATCAAATTATCGTATCTCACGGAAGATCGGGCCGCGTCTACTATCACCGGGGTCGCTCGTCAGATCCCTCGTCCTGCCCATGCCTTCATAGGCGCGTTCGCCGCCGACCATCGCCTGCCCCGTCTCCTCGCCATTAACGCGCGCACTGACCTCAGCTACCTCCCCGCTCACTGTGCCCAAGCCGTCCCCTCACCCCCCGCCTGCCCGAGCCATCCCGTCGCCGTTTGCGCCATCACCGCCATCATGGCGAGCTCGTCGCCGTTGCCGTCCCTCCTCCCTCCCCCCTCCCGGGCACCTATAAAAGGGACCGCCCGAGCTCCGCCTTCTCCACACCAGCCTCGGCTACTTCCCCCTTGCCTTCCCGAGCCCGATTAAGCTAGCGCCGCCGCGTCCCCCTTCACTCCGGTGAGCTCCGTCCTCCCCTCTCCAGTAGCGCTTGGTCAAATTGCTCTGGTCCTTAAGGTCCGCCACTCTGTCACGATCCTAGCACACGCCTGCTCGTCGCCTATCGCGCTCGGTGGCATCGCCGGCGACCTCATCGCCGCGAGTGTCCGCCACCCGCCGTGGACTGGCCACCCCAAGCCTCCACCGGCCAAATTGACCCCACCTTCGTGACCCCGTACCCTCGCCCGTGCCTCGCCACCGCTCCCCCGTCACAGAACCGGACCCATGGTGGATAACCGTCGTGGGATTTCACCGGCGGCTGCCCGACCGGCTCCCTCTGCCCCCATCACCGTTCAAACGCCGTCAGCCCCCCTCTCCCTGGCATGTGGGCCTGTGCCACGACACCGTCCCCACGCCGTCTCCCTGCTAGTGGGCCGAGTGGGCCGCCTGCCCACGCGGTCGCGCGCGCGCTCGCGCCCGGCTGGGCCAAAAACACCCCCCAGCCCAGCTAGCTAGAAACTATTTCTCTTTTTCTTTTCCCATTTCTGAGAGCACCTAGAGGGGGGTGAATAGGTGATCCTGTAAAACTTGAAACTTAAGCCACAAAAACTTGGTTAAGCGTTAGCACAATAATCGCTAAGTGGCTAGAGAGGAGTCTCAACAAAACACAATAACCACAAGAGATCAATCACAGAGATAGCACACTGGTTTATCCCGTGGTTCGGCCAAGACCAACGCTTGCCTACTCCATGTTGTGGCGTCCCAACGGACGAGGGTTGCAATCAACCCCTCTCAAGCGGTCCAAAGACCCACTTGAATACCATAGTGTTTTGCTTTGCTTTTCTTTATCCCGCTTGCGAGGAATCTCCATAACTTGGAGTCTCTCGCCCTTACACTTGAAGTTCACAAAGAAGCACGGAGTAAGGGAGGGATGAGCAACGCACACAAGACACAAAATCAGAATGTCAACACGCACACAAGTCGCAACAAGAGCTCGCAACACAACCCGATGAGTTCACAACTCTAATAGAGCTCTAGATGCTATCACGAAGAAACAAATGCGTGGAATCGAAGTCTCGGTGCTTAGGAATGCTTTGAGTATACTTGGTGTCCTCCTCCATGCGCCTAGGGGTCCCTTTTATAGCCCCAAGGCAGCTAGGAGCCGTTGAGAGCATTCCAGGAAGGCAGATCTTGCCTTCTGCCGCCTGGCGCACCGGACAGTCCGATGCACCACCGGACACTGTCCGGTGCGGATTTCTTTCCTTCCTTGGCGAAGCCGACCATTGCAGATTGAGAGCCGTTGGCGCACCGGACACTGTCTGGTGCACACCGGACAGTCCGGTGCCTCAATGTGACCGTTGGCTCGGCCACGCGTCACGCGCGGAATCCTCGGCCGACCGTTGCCCCGGCTGACCGTTGGCTCACCGGACAGT
Organism: Zea luxurians; assembly: GCA_029449295.1. Taxonomy (NCBI): domain Eukaryota; kingdom Viridiplantae; phylum Streptophyta; class Magnoliopsida; order Poales; family Poaceae; genus Zea; species Zea luxurians. The sequence goes on from JAOPSE010000035.1 coordinate 172,507, forward strand.
CCGGTGCACCACCGGACAGTCCGGTGAATTATAGTCGTACGCCGTTAATCATCTCCCGAGAGCGACGAGTTCGCCTGTGAACGGCTCACCGGACAGTCCAGTGCACCACCGGACAGTCCGGTGAATTATAGCCGTACACCGCTGTCGAAGTCCCGAGGGCAGTAAGTTCGCCAGAGCCAGTCTGGCGCACCGAACACTGTCCGGTGCACCCAGACCGAGCTGACTTTGGCTGAACAGAGTCATCCCATTTCCAATTCATTTTTTCCTGTTTCCAGCACTTAGACACAATACATTAGTCCATAAAACAATGTACTAAGTCTAGAAACATACCTTTTGACATGATTTGCACTTTGTCCACCACTTTGCATAGACTAACACAAAAGCACTTGTGTTGGCACTCAATCACCGAAATACTTAGAAATGGCCCAAGGGCACATTTCCCTTTCAATCTCCCCCTTTTTGGTGATTTATGCCAACACATCATAAAGCAACTAGAACAAGTGCAATATCAATGCAAATGAACACTCAAAATTGTTTTGATTCAATTTTGGCATATATGGATCATACTTTGCCACCACTTGGTTTGTTTTTGCAAATCAACTTCAATTTCCTATCTCTAAGTCAAACACACTTGAAGAGACATAAAGAGAGTTGTTCCAATAGAAATTGATCACAGTGTCAAAAACTCCCCCTATTTCCCATAATCGACTACTCTCCCCACAAGAGGCCAACTTTTGACAAAAGAGACAACAAGAGAGTTTTGACAAACCAAAAGCTCTATTCTACTATTTTCAAAATTTCTCAGGTGGTAGCCGATCCATTTATTGCTTTGGCCTTTATTTTCTCCCCCTTTGGCATCAAGCACCAAAACGGGATCAATCTTGGCCCTTAAACCCCATTGCCTCACCAAAATCTTCAAATAAGAACACAAAGGCAATAAGAGTACATGAGATGAACTTGGAATAAGTTACCCTTTCATCGGAGTGCAGTGGAAGTCTTTCATGGTCCAAGTCCACCTTTTCCCTTTCAAACTTCCTTTGAGACTAAATTAAGCAAACTCAAGCACACGGTTAGTCTCAAAGGGTCAAGTTGTAGCACATCTCCCCCAAAATATGTGCATCACTTGCAAATGGACTTGTGAGGTCCGGGGAGTGATTGTACAACTTGAGCACCACAGTAAGCAACAAAATGCATAAGGAACATGATCAAAGGCATGAACACATGTATGCTATAAATCAATCCAAGTTCCGCGAATCCAAGACATTTAGCTCACTACGCAGCCTGCAAAAGGTCTTCTCAACTAGAGGCTTGGTAAAGATATCGGCTAGCTGGTTCTTGGTGCTAACATAAAACACTTCGATATCTCCATTTTGCTGGTGGTCTCTCAAAAAGTGATGCCGGATGTCAATGTGCTTTGTGCGGCTGTGCTCAACAGGATTTTCCGCTATGCGGATAGCACTCTCATTGTCATATAGGAGTGGGACTTTGCTCAGATTGTAGCCAAAGTCCCGGAGGGTTTGCCTCATCCAAAGTAGTTGCGCGCAACACTGTTCTGCGGCAACGTACTCGGCCTCAGCGGTGGATAGGGCAACGGAAGTTTGTTTCTTAGAGTTCCACGACACCAGGGACCTTCCTAAGAATTGGAACGTCCCCGATGTACTCTTCCTATCGACCTTACATCCAGCATAGTCGGAATCTGAGTATCCAATCAAGTCAAAGTTAGACCGCTTTGGATACCAGATCCCGAAGCAAGGCGTAGCGACTAAATATCTAAGAATTCGCTTCACAGCCACTAAGTGACACTCCCTTGGATCGGATTGAAATCTAGCACACATGCATACGCTAAGCATAATATCTGGTCTACTAGCACACAAATAAAGTAAAGACCCTATCATAGACCGGTATGCCTTTTGATCAACGGACTTACCTCCTTTGTTGAGGTCGGTGTGTCCGTCGGTTCCCATCGGAGTCTTTGCGGGCTTGGCGTCCTTCATCCCAAACTGCTTTAGCAAGTCTTGCATGTACTTCATTTGGGAGATGAAAGTGTCGTCCTTGAGTTGCTTCACTTGAAACCCAAGGAAGTAGTTCAACTCGCCCATCATCGACATCTCGAATTTCTGCGTCATCACCCTGCTAAACTCTTCACAAGACTTTTGGTTAGTAGAACCAAATATTATGTCATCGACATAAATTTGGCACACAAAAAGGTCACCATCGCAAGTCTTAGTAAAAAGAGTTGGATCGGCTTTCCCAACCTTGAAAGCATTAGCAATTAAAAAGTCTCTAAGGCATTCATACCATGCTCTTGGGGCTTGCTTAAGTCCATAGAGCGCCTTAGAGAGCTTACACACGTGGTCGGGGTACCGTTCATCCTCGAAGCCAGGGGGTTGCTCCACGTACACCTCCTCCTTGATCGGCCCGTTGAGGAAGGCGCTCTTCACATCCATTTGGAACAACCTTAAAGAATGGTGAGCGGCATATGCTAGCAAAATACGAATTGATTCTAGCCTAGCCATAGGAGCGAAGGTCTCCTCAAAGTCCAAACCTGTGACTTAGGCATAACCTTTTGCCACAAGTCGAGCCTTGTTCCTCGTCACCACCCCGTGCTCGTCCTGTTTGTTGCAGAACACCCACTTGGTTCTCACAACGTTTTGCTTGGGACGAGGCACCAGTGTCCAAACTTCATTACGCTTGAAGTTGTTGAGCTCTTCCTGCATGGCCAACACCCAGTCCGGATCTAGCAAGGCCTCTTCTACCCTTAAAGGCTCAATAGAAGAGACAAAGGAGTAATGCTCACAAAAATTAACTAATCTAGAACGAGTAGTTACTCCCTTGCTAATATCACTCAATATTTGGTCGACGGGATGATTCCTTTGAATCGTCGCTCGAACTTGGGTTGGAGGTGCCTGAGGTGCTTCTTCCTCTTCAACTTGAACATCCTATGCTCCCCCTTGATCATGCGCCTCCACTTGAGGTACCTATTCGTCTTCTTGGGTTGGGGGATGCACCATTGTTGAGGAAGAAGGTTGATCTTGCTCCTTTTGTTCCAGTGGCCTCACATCTTTAATCGCCATGGTGCGCATTGCGGCTGTTGGAACGTCTTCTTCATCTACATCATCAAGATCAACAACTTGCTCTCTTGGAGAGCCATTAGTCTCATCAAATACAACGTCGTTAGAGACTTCAACCAAACCTGATGATTTGTTAAAGACCCTATACTCCTTTGTATTTGAGTCATAACCTAATAAAAACCCTTCTACAGCTTTGGGAGCAAAATTTGAAGTTCTACCTTTCTTCACAAGAATATAACACTTGCTCTCAAATATACGAAAATAAGACACATTGGGTTTGTTACCAGTTAGCAGCTCATATGAAGTCTTCTTGAGGAGGTGGTGAAGGTAGACCCGGTTGATGGCGTGGCAAGCCGTGTTCACGGCTTCCGACCAAAACCGCTCGGGGGTCTTGAACTCTCCAAGCATCGTCCTCGCCATATCGATGAGCGTCCTATTCTTCCTCTCTACCACACCATTTTGTTGTGGTGTGTAGGGAGCGGAGAACTCGTGCTTGATCCCCTCCTCCTCAAGGAACTCCTCCACTTGAAGGTTCTTGAATTCGGACCCGTTGTCGCTCCTTATCTTCTTCACCTTGAGCTCAAACTCATTTTGAGCTCTCCTGAGGAAGCGCTTGAGGGTCCCTTGAGTTTCAGATTTATCCTGCAAAAAGAATACCCAAGTGAAGCGGGAAAAATCATCAACTATAACATGACCATACTTACTTCCTCCTATGCTTAGATAGGCGACGGGTCCGAAGAGGTCCATATGAAGCATCTCCAAGGGTTTTGATGTGGTCATCACATTTTTGGTGTGATGAGAGCTTCCCACCTGTTTCCCTGCTTGACAAGCTGCACAAGGTCTATCTTTTTCGAAATGCACATTAGTTAGACCTATCATGTGTTCTCCCTTTAGAAGTTTGTGGAGGTTCTTCATCCCCACATGTGCTAAGCAGCGATGCCACAACCAGCCCATGCAAGTCTTAGCAATTAAGCATGCATCTAGACCAGACTCTTCTTTTGCAAAATCAACCAAATAAAGTTTGCCGTCTAGTACACCCTTAAAAGCTAGTGAACCATCACACCTTCTAAAGACAGATACATCTACATTTGTGAATAGACAATTATATCCCATATTGCATAATTGACTAACAGATAACAAATTATATCCAAGAGACTCAACTAAAAACACATTAGATATAGAGTGCTCGGATGAAATAGCAATTTTACCTAACCCTTTTACCTTGCCTTCGTTCCCATCACCGAATATTATTGAATCTTGGGAATCCTTGTTTTTGACGTAGGAGGTGAACATCTTCTTCTCCCCCGTCATATGGTTTGTGCATCCACTGTCGATAATCCAGCTTGAACCCCCGGATGCATAAACATGCAAGGCAAATTTAGGCTTGGGTCTTAGGTACCCAACTCTTGTTGGGTCCTACAAGGTTAGTCACAATTGTCTTAGGGACCCAAATGCAAGTCTTGTCTCCCTTAAATTTGGCCCCTAACTTCCTAGCGATTACCTTCTTATCCTTTCTACAAATAGCAAAGGAAGCATTGCAAGCATAATAAATTGTAGAAGGTTCATTTACTTTCCTAGGAACATTAACAACATTTCTCCTAGGCATATTATGAACAACATTTCTCCTAGCAACATTCCTATCATGCATAACATGAGAACTAGAAGCAGTCATAGCATGAAAATCAAAAGCATCATAACTTCTAAAGGCATTCTTAGAATGTCTCCTATCATGATACATGAAAGCACGGTTCTTTTGCACACTACTAGCCATAGGGGCCTTCCCTTTCTCCTTGGCGGAGATGGGAGCCTTATGGCTTGTTAAGTTCTTGGCTTCCCTCTTAAAGCCAAGACCATCCTTAATTGAGGGGTGTCTACCAATCATGTAGGCATCCCTTGCAAATTTTAGTTTGTCAAATTCACTTTTGCTAGTCTTAAGTTGGGTATTAAGACTAGCCAATTCATCATTTAATTTGGAAATTGAAACTAGGTGTTCACTACAAGCATCAATGTCAAAATCTTTACACCTATTGTAAATCCTAACATGTTCTACACAAGAGTTAGATTTACTTGCTACTTCTAGTTTAGCATTTAAATCATCATTTACACCTTTTAAAGTAGAAATGGTTTCATGACAAGTAGATAGTTCATAAGAAAGCATTTCATTTCTTTTAACTTCTAAAGCATGAGATCTTTGTGCCTCTACAAATTTATCATGTTCTTCATACAACAAATCCTCTTGCTTTTCTAGTAGCCTATTCTTGTCATTCAAGGCATCAATTAACTCATTAATTTTGCCAATTTTAATTCTATCTAAACCTTTAAATAAACTAGAATAGTCTATTTCATCATCATCACTGGAATCATCATCACTTGAAGAAGCATAAGTGGTATCCCGAGTACACACCTTCTTCTCCTTCGCCATGAGGCATGTGTGATGTTCGTTGGGGAAGAGGGATGACTTGTTGAAAGCAGTGGCGGCGAGTCCTTCATTGTCGAAGTCAGAGGAGGAGCAATCCGAATCCCACTCCTTTCTGATATGTGCCTCGCCCTTGGCCTTCTTGTAATTCTTCTTCTTTTCCCTTTTGTTCCCTTTTTCCTGGTCACTTTCATTATCGGGACAGTTAGCAATAAAATGACCAATCTTACCACATTTGAACCATGAGCGCTTCCCCTTTGTCTTGGTCTTGCTTGGTTGTCCCTTGCGACCCTTTAGCGCCGTCTTGAAGCGCTTGATGATGAGGGCCATTTCTTCATCATTGAGCCCGGCCGCCTCAACTTGTGCCACCTTGCTAGGTAGCGTCTCCTTGCTCCTCGTTGCCTTGAGAGCAATGGGTTGAGGCTCATGGATTGGACCGTTCAACGCGTCGTCCACATATCTCGCCTCCTTGATCATCATTTGCCCGCTCACGAACTTCCCAAGGACTTCTTCGGGCGACATCTTGGTGTACCTAGGATTTTCACGAATATTGTTCACCAAATGTGGATCAAGTACAGTAAAGGACCATAGCATCAGGTGAACGACGTCGTGGTTCGTCCATCGCGTGCTTCCGTAGCTCCTTATTCTGTTGATAAGGGTCTTGAGCCGGTTGTATGTTTGGGTTGGCTCCTCGCCCCTTATCATCGTGAATCTTCCAAGCTCGCCCTCTACCAACTCCATCTTGGTGAGCAAGGTGACATCGTTCCCCTCATGAGAGATCTTGAGGGTGTCCCAGATCTGCTTGGCATTGTCCAAGCCGCTCACCTTATGGTACTCGTCCCTGCACAAAGAGGCTAACAACACAGTAGTAGCTTGTGCATTTTTATGTATATGTTCATTAATAAATATAGGACTATCCGAGCTATCAAATTTCATTCCATTCTCAACAATCTCCCATATGCTTGGATGGAGAGAGAACAGGTGACTATGCATTTTGTGACTCCAAAATCCGTAGTCCTCCCCATCAAAGTGTGGAGGTTTCCAAGAGGGATGGAAAGCAAATGAGCATTTGAACTCTAAGGAATACGAGAGTAATCGAAAGAAAAATTCGAATTAACCGTCTTTTGTTTCTCGTAGTCGTAGTCATCCTTTTGGGAAGAAGTGGACTCATCGCTGTCGTCGTAGTAGACGATCTCTTTGATGCGTCTCGTCTTCTTCTTCTTCCCATCTTTGCGTTTGTGGCCCGAGCTCGAGTCGGTAGGCTTGTCATTCTTCGGCTCATTGACGAAGGACTCCTTCTCCTTATCGTTGATCACGATTCCCTTCCCCTTAGGATCCATCTCTTCGGGCGATTAGTCCCTTTGTGAAGAGAACGACTCTGATACCAATTGAGAGCACCTAGAGGGGGGGTGAATAGGTGATCCTGTAAAACTTGAAACTTAAGCCACAAAAACTTGGTTAAGCGTTAGCACAATAATCACCAAGTGGCTAGAGAGGAGTCTCAACAAAACACAATAACCACAAGAGATCAATCACAGAGATAGCACAGTGGTTTATCCCATGGTTTGGCCAAGACCAACGCTTGCCTACTCCACGTTGTGGCGTCCCAACGGACGAGGGTTGCAATCAACCCCTCTCAAGCGGTCCAAAGACCCACTTGAATACCATAGTGTTTTGCTTTGCTTTTCTTTATCCCGCTTGCGAGGAATCTCCACAACTTGGAGTCTCTCGCACTTACACTTGAAGTTCACAAAGAAGCACGGAGTAAGGGAGGGATGAGCAACGCACACAAGACACAAAATCAGAATGTCAACACGCACACAAGTCGCAACAAGAGCTCGCAACACAACCCGATGAGTTCACAACTCTAATAGAGCTCTAGATGCTATCACGAAGAAACAAATGCGTGGAATCGAAGTCTCGGTGCTTAGGAATGCTTTGAGTATACTTGGTGTCCTCCTACATGCGCCTAGGGGTCCCTTTTATAGCCCCAAGGCAGCTAGGAGCCGTTGAGAGCATTCCAGGAAGGCAGATCTTGCCTTCTGTCGCCTGGCGCACCGGACAGCCCGGTGCACCACCGGACACTGTCCGGTGCGGATTTCTTTCCTTCTTTGGCAAAGCCGACCGTTGCAGATTGAGAGCCGTTGGTGCACCGGACAGTCCGGTGCCTCAATGTGACCGTTGGCTTGGCCACGCTTCACGCGCGGAATCCTCGGCTGACCGTTGCCCCGGCTGACCGTTGGCTCACCGGACAGTCCAGTGCACCACCGGACAGTCCGGTGAATTATAGCCGTACACCGTTAATCATCTCCCGAGAGCGACGAGTTTGCCTGTGAACGGCTCACCGGACAGTCCAGTGCACCACCGGACAGTCCGGTGAATTATAGTCGTACACCGCCGTCGAAGTCCCAAGGGCAGTAAGTTCGCCAGAGCCAGTCTGGCGCACCGGACACTGTCCGGTGCACCACCGGACACTATCCGGTGCACCCAGACCGAGCTGACTTTGGCTGAACAGAGCCATCTCATTTCCAATTCAATTTTTCCTGTTTCCAGCACTTAGACATAATACATTAGTCCATAAAACAATGTACTAAGTCTAGAAACATACCTTTTGACATGATTTTCACTTTGTCCACCACTTTGCATAGATTAACACAAAAGCACTTGTGTTGGCACACAATCACCGAAATACTTAGAAATGGCCCAAGGGCACATTTCCCTTTCAATTTCTTTTCCCCATTTTCATATATATATTTATATGCTGATATTTTATGAACCAAAAGTAGTTTAAATAAATTATAGGGCACAAAAATAATAAGGCATAAGAATTGGCACACCCCACTAAGTCACCATGATTGATGTATTGTTTTTATCTGTGCTTGTTAGCAAAAGAGGGATCCGATCCTCCGGAATTTGTAGCTCCGGAAGAAGGGCAGAAACCCGACCCCTCCGAGATAAATCTTTTGTGCCAAGAAAGCTTGAAAGGGAAATGTGCCTTTGGGCCATTTCTAAGTATTTTGGTGGTTTAGTGTCCAACACAAGTGCCTAAGTGTTAAATGGTGGACAAAGTACAAATCAAGTATAAAGGTATGTTTCTCAGACTTAGTACATTGTTTTAGAGACTAATGTATTGTGTCTAAGTGCTGGAAACAGAAAAAATCAAGTTGAGATTAAAGATGGCTTTGTTCAGCCAAAGTCAGCTCTGTCTGGGTGCACCGGACAGTGTCCGATGCGCCAGGCTAGCTCAGGCGAACTTGCTGCTCTCGGGAAGTGATTAACGGCGTACGGCTATAATTCACTGGACTGTCCGGTGTGCACCGGACTGTCCGGTGAGCCAACGGTCGGCCGGGCCAACGGTCGGCCGCGCGATCCGCGCGAGACACGTGGCCGAGCCAACGGTCGGAAGGGGGCACCAGACTGTCCGGTGTGCACCGGACAGTGTCCGGTGCGCCAACGGTCGGCTTCGCCAAAGAAGGAAAGAAATCCGCACCGAACAGTGTCCGGTGGTGCACCGGACTGTCCGGTGCGCCAGGCGACAGAAGGCAAGAATTGCCTTCCTGGAATGCACTCAACGGCTCCTAGCTGCCTTGGGGCTATAAAAGGGACCCCTAGGCGCATGGAGGAGTACACCAAGCATTCTCTAAGCATTCCTAAGCACCAAGACTTCGATTCCACGCATTTGATTCTTTGTGATAGCAATTAGAGCTCCATTTGAGTTGTGAACTCGTCGGGTTGTGTTGTGAGCTCTTATTGCGACTTGTGTGCGTGTTGTCGCTCTGATTTTGTGTCTTGTGTGTGTTGCTAATCCCTCCCTTACTTCGTGCTTCTTTGTGATCATCAAAGTGTAAGGGCGAGAGGCTCCAAGTTGTGGAGATTCCTCGCAAGCGGGATATAGTAAAGTGAAAGCAAAACACCGTGGTATTCAAGTGGGTCTTTGGACCGCTTGAAAGGGGTTGATTGCAACCCTCGTCCGTTGGGACGCCACAACATGGAGTAGGCAAGTGTTGGACTTGGCCGAACCACAGGATAAACCACTGTGTCATCTCTGTGTTGATCTCTTTGTGGTTATCGTGTTGTGCAAGTTCTCCTCTCTAGCCACTTGGCTTAATTGTGCTAACTCCTAATCATGTTTTGTGGATTAAGTTTCAAGGTTTGGCAGGATCACCTATTCACCCCCCTCCCTCTAGGTGCTCTCAATTGGTATCGGAGCCGTTCTCTTCAAGAAAGGGACTAATCGCCCGAAGAGATGGATCCTAAGGGCAAGGGGATTGTGATCAATGATAAGGAGAAGGAGTCATTCGTCAACGAGCCAAAAGATGACAAGTCTATCGACTCGGGCTCGGACCACAAACGAAAAGATGGAAAGAATAAGAAGAAGACAAGACACATCAAGGAGATCGTCTACTATGACGACAGCGACGAGTCATCTTCTTCCCAAAAGGACGACGACAATGACTACGAGAAAAAAAGACGGTTAACTCAAACTTTTCTTTCGATTATTCTCGTATTCCGCATAGTTCAAATGCACATTTGCTTTCCATTCCTCTTGGCAAACCTCCACACTTTGATGGGGAGGACTACGGATTTTGGAGTCACAAAATGCGTAGTCACTTGTTCTCGCTCCATCCTAGTATATGGGAGATAGTAGAAAGTGGAATGAAATTTGATAGCTCGGATAGTCCTTTGTTTATCAATGAACAGATTCATAAAAATGCACAAGCTACTACTGTGTTGTTAGCCTCATTATGCAGGGACGAGTACCATAAGGTGAGCGGCTTGGACAATGCCAAGCAGATCTAGGACACCCTCAAGATCTCACATGAGGGGAACGACGTCACCATGCTCACCAAGATGGAGTTGGTGGAAGGCGAACTTGGGAGATTTGCAATGATAAGAGGGGAGGAGCCAACTCAGACATACAACAGGCTCAAGACCCTTGTCAACAAGATAAGGAGCTATGGAAGCACGCGATGGACGGACCACGATATCGTCCGCCTAATGCTAAGGTCCTTTACTGTCCTTGATCCACATCTTGTGAACAATATTCTTGAAAATCCTAGGTACACGAAGATGACACCCGAGGAGATCCTTGGAAAGTTCGTAAGCGGGCAAATGATGATCAAGGAGGCTAGATACGTCGACGATGCATTAAATGGCCCAATCCAAGAGCCTCAAACTATTGCTCTCAAGGCAACAAGGAGCAAGGAGGCGCTACCTAGCAAGGTGGCGCAAGTTAAGGCGGCCGGGCTTAATGATGAAGAGATGACCCTCATCATCAAGAGATTCAAGACGGCGCTAAAGGGTCGCAAGGAGCACCCCAACAAGAACAAGACGAAGGGGAAGCGCTCCTGCTTCAAATGTGGTAAGATTGGTCACTTTATCGCTAATTGTCCTGATAATGATAGTGACCAGGAAAAGAAGAGTGGAAAGTGGGAAAAGAAGAAGAACTACAAGAAGGCGAAGGGCGAGGCACATCTTGGAAAGGAGTGGGATTCGGATTGCTCCTCGTCCGACTCCAACAACGAAGGACTCGCCGCCACCGCCTTCAACAAGTCATCTCTCTTCCCCAACGAGCATCACACTTGCCTCATGGCAAGAGAAAAGAAGGTAAGCACTCGTAATACTAGTACTTATGCTTCTTCAAGTGAGGATGAGTCTAGTGATGATGATGAAATAGATTATTCATGTTTATTCAAGGGCCTAGATAGAACCAAGGTTGATAAAATTAATGAATTAATTGATGCCTTAAATGATAAGAATAGGTTATTAGAAAAGCAAGAGGGTCTTTTGTATGAAGAGCATGATAAATTTATTAGTGCACAAAATTCTCTTGCTCTAGAAGTTAAAAGGAATGAAATGCTTTCTTGTGAACTATCTACTTGTCATGAAACCATTTCTACTTTAAAAGGTGTTAATGATGATTTAAATGTTAAACTAGTAGTAGCAAATAAATCTAACTCTTGTGTAGAACATGTTATAATTTGCAATAGGTGCAAAGATTTTAATGTTGATGCGTGTAGTGAACACCTAGCTTGTATTTCTAAATTAAATGATGAAGTGGCTAGTCTTAATGCCCAACTTAAGACTAGCAAAAGTGAATTTGACAAGCTAAAATTTGCAAGGGATGCCTACACGATTGGTAGACACCCCTCAATTAAGGATGGTCTTGGCTTCAAGAGGGAAGTCAAGAACTTAACAAGCCATAAGGCTCCCATCTCCACCAAGGAGAAAGGGAAGGCCCCTATGGCTAGTAGTGCTCAAAAGAACCATGCTTTCATGTATCATGATAGGAGACTCTCTAGAAATGTTTATAGAAGTTGTGATGCTTTTGATTCTCATGCTATGGCTGCTTCTAGTTCTTCTATTATGCATGATAGAAATTTAGCTAGGAGAAATGCTATTAATCACATACCTAGAAGAAATGTTGTTCATGTGTCTAGGAAAACAAATAGTGAATCTTCTACAATTTATCATGCTTTAAATGCTTCCTTTGCTATTTGTAGAAAGGATAGGAAGATAGTTGCTAGAAAATTAGGGGCAAAATGCAAGGGAGATAAAACTTGCATTTGGGTCCCTAAGGCCATTTGTACTAACCTTGTAGGACCCAACAAGAGTTGGGTACCTAAGACCCAAGCCTAAATTGCCTTGCAGGTTTATGCATCCGGAGGCTCAAGCTGGATTATCGACAGCGGATGCACAAACCACATGACGGGGGAAAAGAGGATGTTCTCTTCCTACGTCAAGAACAAAGATCCCCAAGATTCAATCATATTCGGTGATGGGAACCAAGACAAGGTGAAAGGGTTAGGAAAAATTGCTATTTCATCCGAGCACTCTATTTCTAATGTGTTTTTAGTTGAGTCACTTGGATATAACTTGTTGTCTGTGAGTCAACTCTGCAATATGGGATGTGAAGAGCGCTTTCCTCAACGGGCCAATCAAGGAGGAGGTGTACGTGGAGCAACCCCCTGGCTTCGAGGATGAATGGTACCCCGACCACGTGTGTAAGCTCTCTAAGACGCTCTATGGACTTAAGCAAGCCCCAAGGGCATGGTATGAATGCCTTAGAGACTTTTTGATTGCTAATGCTTTTAAGGTCGGGAAAGCCGATCCAACTCTTTTTACCAAGACATGTGATGGTGATCTTTTTGTGTGCCAAATTTATGTCGATGACATAATATTTGGTTCTACTAACCAAAAGTCTTGTGAAGAGTTTAGCAGGGTGATGACTCAAAAGTTTGAGATGTCGATGATGGGCGAGTTAAGCTACTTCCTTGGGTTCCAAGTGAAACAACTCAAGGATGGGACCTTCATCTCCCAAACGAAGTACACGCAAGACTTGATCAAGCGGTTTGGGATGAAGGACGCCAAGCCCGCAAAGACTCCAATGGGAACCGACGGACACACCGACCTCAACAAAGGAGGTAAGTCCGTTGATCAAAAGGCATACCGGTCTATAATAGGGTCTTTATTTATGTGCTAGTAGACCGGATATTATGCTTAGCGTATGCATGTGTGCTAGATTTCAATCCGATCCAACGGAATGTCACTTAGTGGCGGTGAAGCGAATTATTAGATATTTAGTCGCTACGCCTTGCTTCGTGGTCTGGTATCCAAAGGGGTCTACCTTTGACTTAATTAGATATTCAGACTCCGACTATGCTGGATGTAAGGTCGATAGGAAGAGTACATCGGGGACGTGCCAATTCTTAGGAAGGTCCCTGGTGTCAAGGAGTTCTAAGAAACAAACCTCCGTTGCCCTATCCACCGCTGAGGCCGAGTATGTTGCCGCAGGACAGTGTTGCGCGCAACTACTTTGGATGAGGCAAACCCTCAGGGACTTTGGCTACAATCTGAGCAAAGTCCCACTCCTATGTGATAATGAGAGTGCTATCCGCATAGCGGATAATCCTGTTGAGCACAGCCGCACAAAGCACATAGACATCCGACATCACTTTTTGAGAGTGTTTCATGTTAGCTCCGAGAACCACCTAGCCGATATCTTTACCAAGCCTTTAGATGAGCAGACCTTTTGCAAGTTGCGTAGTGAGCTAAATGTCTTAGATTCGCGGAACTTTGATTGATTTATAGCATACATGTGTTTCATGCTTTGATCATGTTCCTTTAAGCATTTTGTTGTTTATTTATGGTGCTCAAGTTGTACAAACACTCCTCGGACCTTACAAGTCCATTTGCAAGTGATGCACAAATTTAGGGGGAGATGTGCTACAACTTGACCCTTTGAGACTAACTATGTACTTAAGTTTTCTTAATTTAGTCTCAAAGGAGGTTTGAAAGGGAAAGGTGGACTTGGACCATGCAAGACTTCCACTGCACTCCGATGAACGAGTAACTCACTCCGAGTTCATCTTTGTACTCTTATTGCCTTTTTACTCTTAGTTGAAGATTTTGGTGAGGCAATGGGGTTCAAGGGCCAAAATTGATCCCGTTTTGGTGCTTGATGCCAAAGGGGGAGAAAATAAGGCCAAAGCAAACAAATGGATCAGCTACCACTTGAGACTTGAGAATTTTGAAAAAGTAGAGTTAGAGTTTTTGTTTGTCAAAATACTCTTGTTTGCATCTTATTGTCAAAAGTTGGTCTCTTGTGGGGAGAAGGCTTAATTATGGGAAAAGGGGGAGTTTTTGAATCCTTGATCAATTTCTTGTGGAATATCTCTCTTTATGTTTCAACATGTGTGTGTGACTTAGAGATAGGAAATTGAGGTTGATTTGCAAAAACAAACCAAGTGGTGGCAAAGAATGATCCATATATGTCAAATTTGATTCAAAACATATTTGTGTTCACATTTGAATTGATGTTGCACTTCTTTTAGTTGCTTTATGTTGTGTTGGCATAAATCACCAAAAAGGGGGAGATTGAAAGGGAAATGTGCCCTTGGGCCATTTCTAAGTATTTTGGTGGTTTAGTGTCCAACACAAGTGCCTAAGTGTTAAATGGTGGACAAAGTACAAATCGAGTATAAAGGTATGTTTCTCAGACTTAGTACATTGTTTTAGAGACTAATGTATTGTGTCTAAGTGCTGGAAACAGAAAAAATCAAGTTGAGATTAAAGATGGCTCTGTTCAGCCAAAGTCAGCTCTGTCTGGGTGCACCGGACTGTCCGGTGCGCCAGGCTGGCTCAGGCGAACTTGCTGCTCTCGGGAAGTGATTAACGGCGTACGACTATAATTCACCGGACTGTCCGGTGTGCACCGGACTGTCCGGTGAGCCAACGGTCGGCCGCGCGATCCGCGCGAGACACGTGGCCGAGCCAACGGTCGGAAGGGGGCACCAGACAGTGTCCGGTGCGCCAACGGCTCCAAATCGCCAACGGTCGGCTTCGCCAAAGAAGGAAAGAAATCCGCACCGGACTGTCCGGTGCGCCAGGCGACAGAAGGCAAGAATTGCCTTCCTGGAATGCACTCAACGACTCCTAGCTGCCTTGGGGCTATAAAAGGGACCCTAGGCGCATGGAGGAGTACACCAAGCATTCTCTAAGCATTCCTAAGCACCAAGACTTCGATTCCACGCATTTGATTCTTTGTGATAGCAATTAGAGCTCCATTTGAGTTGTGAACTCGTCGGGTTGTGTTGTGAGCTCTTGTTGCGACTTGTGTGCGTGTTGTCGCTCTGATTTTGTGTCTTGTGTGTGTTGCTAATCCCTCCCTTACTTCGTGCTTCTTTGTGATCATCAAAGTGTAAGGGCGAGAGGCTCCAAGTTGTGGAGATTCCTCGCAAGCGGGGTATAGTAAAGTGAAAGCAAAACACCGTGGTATTCAAGTGGGTCTTGGGACCGCTTGAAAGGGGTTGATTGCAACCCTCGTCCGTTGGGACGCCACAACGTGGAGTAGGCAAGTGTTGGACTTGGCCGAACCACGGGATAAACCACTATGTCATCTCTGCGTTGATCTCTTTGTGGTTATCGTGTTGTGCAAGTTCTCCTCTCTACCCACTTGGCTTAATTGTGCTAACTCCTAATCAAGTTTTGTGGATTAAGTTTCAAGGTTTGGCAGGATCACCTATTCACCCCCCCTCTAGGTGCTCTCAAAGCTTCGATGAAGGCAAGTCCATCCTTCCCTTGATGCATAATTTACCTATTCTCTCTACCACTACCTAAGCCGGGACTAAGGGATGGAATCTATTTGCATGGTGAGCAAGAGATAGCCCACATTAACTAACACCTTTTGATCACAAGATATGGGATGGGAAAAAGGGGCAGTGGCTGTAACCAACGATATTTTCAAAAAGTGTGCGATGAAGGGTATTCACCCTCATCACCTGGTGAGTAGGATGATCAGGGACTCCCTGGTTTAGGGGAGGGCCTAAGGTGATGTTTCAACTGGTTTAGGCATGAGCAGAAGGATTGTCCTCTCATATAAGGACTGGTTTGTCATCCTTCACTAATTGTACTCATGAAAAGTACAACCACTCGAGGCTGTGTGGGCAGTCACTCGATCTGAACTCGTACGGTCCGACCCCAGGGTTATGAAGGCTGGGGAGCACCGGGAGGATAAGGAGGGGGAATGTTTTGTCTGGTTTGGGCATGGCGGTGGCCTGACTCCTTTCGGTATAACCGTTAAGGTTAGGACGTGCGAGGAAAGAAAGAGATTTAGATTCGGATCTCATTGGTCATGAGATCGTAGAGCCGGACTAATGGGTAAAGTGTACCCCTCTACGCAGAGTTCAAACCTATTCGAATAGTCCGTGTCCATTGGAATGGACGAGTCTGGTGTGGTATGACAATTAGTGTTTCTACAACATCTGTGAACAGGGAAATACGTGTGTGTGAGTGTGCCTCTGGAAAAGAAATTGGTTCCACGGCAGCGGGAAGGTCAGTGGTGGTTAAGCAACGTGTTATTTCTATTTCTTCGGGAAAACCCTAAAACAGTACTGCCTTTCTCTAAGAAAAAGAAGAGTGACTTCAACTCCACCATATGAAGCATGTATGATATAGGTATCTTTCTCTTTACGGGAGCCGGGTGGGCTTGCGGAATACCTAGTGTATTCACCTAGATTTATTTATGTTTTTCAGCAGCTGAGGACTTCTTTTCTGCTATGCTTGATTGAGGGGGCTGTGTCTTCACCCAGTTCTGCCTGTGGCTTGGGCTAGTTTATCTTCTACTACGCTTTATATTTCTAGCTCTCTCTCGAGCTTGTACCCTAGTATTGTAATAACATTTATTCAAACTCTATACTATTTTAAGTAAGGAATGTGGTTACTAGCCTCTTGGGACTAGTAATTGTATCACATTTGAGTCCCAAAGGATCGGGACGCTTCAACTGCTCCGTGTACTACTCGAATTCCTGTTGTTTTCAGCCGACGGAGTCTCCATGGTCGGCTCGATGATATTGCTAGTAAAACATCGGAGTGGTCTTTATAACCAACCATTAGGGTCTAATTTAATGGATCCAAACGCCTTGTCCCCATCGAAGTCACCAAAAAGTATGATGGCGTCAATCTGGGCACCAATCACTGAAGAGGTGTCCCGCTCAGTGGGCTCTCTGCGGCAACGCAGACGGTCCGCGACCTAGGACTGGATGGTCCGCGACCTGGCGGTAAGAGTGGATTCTCCCTGCGTCGAGCCAGACGATCCGCGCATGCACAGGGCGGCGGCGTTCACAACAACACCAAGATCTCGCCCTCGGGAGGGACCCCGTCAGAGACGTGAGATCCTAGGGTATGTCTTGGGGTCAACAGGCCACCCAAGATGCCTCCGGATGGCTAGAGTTGAAGAGAGGTGAAGATGGAAATTGGAAGGTTGTGCTACTCCTAGGACAAGAAAGTAAAGGAATTGATAAACTAGATGATTGATTCCATTGTTGGTGCCCACAATCAGTCATACCCCTTGATATAAAAAGGGGAGGTCTTGACCCGTTTATAGGTGTTTCCCAATAGAATCCACAAGTTTAGATGGATAAACACGCACGGAAAAGGGGTTAATTACGCCCAACCTGATCTAATCATGGACCGTCCGACCTTTTTAGGTGGCACATATGGTGCTCAATGGTTGGGTATCTTTGATGGGAGGGTTTAGTGTAGGTTGAGTGTGGGGTGTTTGCTTCTATGGACGTAGAATTGTTTGAAGTGATGGATTTTATAGGGATAGATATAGGTATAGATATAGATGATTATACCCTCAAACATGTATTTGGTATCCGGTGATATTTATGTCTCATATTACTGCTGATTGCTTAATCTAAGACTATCTCCAGCAGCTTTCACATCCCATATCTCTATCTCTACTATATTAAAACATCAGTTTCAACGGTCATTCCACGTCATCTTTTTACAACTAACCTCTCACATCTATTTCAAATTAACCCGCTGCACGTCTGTCTCCTCCGCGCAACCAACCTCCATGTCCCAAACCACACCTCCGCATATAGATGGCCAAACGGTGGCCCGACATGGGGACGCTAGGTCCGACGCCCACGGGTCACAGCTCGGCACGCCGACCTGCTGACCGTGCCGGCCCGTCCCATTAGCATGTCGGACCATTTGGTTAAATCAATGTAAATGTTAAAAAGCGGTGCAGGAGGTAGGGTTCGAACCCACACCCTGATGGAAGAAGGGCAGAAGATACTGGGTGAAGTCGTCTAACCAGTAGGGCACCATATGTAAATCCCCGTATTCGTCCGACATCAACCCCGACACCGACCCACGTAGTGGCTATTGCACGTCCACGAGGACGTTTCACATCATGCGTGGACCGTCATTTTCGCCATCGCTGGACGTCCCGTTTGTCTTCCTGGCCTTCCCTGTTCTTCCTCCCCAACCTGCTGCCCCCGCTCATGGTCGCAGCCGTGAGCCAACCGACGCTCGTCGACGCGGGTATGGGGCGAGTCGGTCTTGCTCCTGCCCTTTCTCCGTGCATGTCGCAGAGGAGGACACAGTGGCGCCTGCCATGCTTAGTTATCTTAGCAACGAGGAGTCCATATTTGAGATATTGGACAACCAAGGCCCATAGCGTGGTAGCAGTCGACATATGCTAAGGGGTTGGTGGTGGTGTTGTGTCGCCTCAACGGGTCTAGGGCTGTGAAGGCACTCGCATTCTCTTGCCCTTCTCGGACTGACGCCTAGTGCGGGCGCCTCTCATATTGGAGCTGCTCTGGTTGGACTTTTATCTCTACTTGCGTGCTCTCTCCCTATATGTATCTTGTGGTATACTACCTATGTCGCCTCTAGATGTCCAGGTCTTCGTCGTGTCCTTCTCCGGCAACAAACAGGTATGCCCGCCTCTTCCCTTCCCTTCCTGCTATATGAAACATTGGAAGTGGGGGATGCGAGGGATGAGGGTCCCAGATTTGCTGCCTATGGTACCTATTCGATGGCTCGACATCGTCTGTCTATATGGCATTTCCCTTACCATGGTGTCGACTCGGTACGCTTCTACCACTTCTATGTACCTGTCACCCATTCTTCTGTCATTGCAAAAATTATTGTGTTGTTCCTTTGTTGTTTTGAGTGTTAGTTTTTGTTGTGATAAGGACTGAACATAATTTGGGTGTGTTAATACTTTATTTATTGTCTGCACATGGTTTGCGTTTTCTGATGATGGCTCATGGATCCTGCAAAATATGCGTCAGGATTTGGAGATTCATGCGAGCACTATCATAGGGTGCTTGTCCCCTTTGTTCTTGGCTCTTGCATGCATTAGGTCGTTTTTGAGACCACATTGGCGCAATGGACTCCATGGTGTTCGAGGTTGCCGAATTGGATGGAGCAACAATGATTTGTCATGCTAATAGTAAAAGGAAAGATTATTTGTTGGTTTTAAACGTTAGTAATTGCTATGAACTACCATAGTTTGTATGAAGCACATCCAGTTTTTATTGATGCCTGACTTTAGCAACCACTCCATATTTTGATTTATTTTTTTATAAGTTTGAGTTCATATGACTTATTTTAGAAATTTGAGCTCACAAACTTCCTCTTATTTGATCTCCGTATGATGGAACTATGTCATTCTATAATCTCTGTTCGTTCAGTCAGTTGTTGTAAACTCTTTTCTAATCGCTCCCTTCATTGACCGTGTTGTACTAAGATATATTGGATGGAGTAAACAAAAACATAAGTTAGTCAAATAAAAAAATATTATGCGGAGAACGGAGACAATCAATAAAAAATCTTGAGATTTTTTTGGTGGATAGTTTACGTGGGTATTGTTGTGAGCCGTTGTAACACACGGGCAATCAACTAGTCTCTATCTCTACTATACTTAAAGCACCAGTTTCAACGGTCGTATTGCATCATCTTTTTTAAAAAAAGTTCCTATATTTCTTCCAAATCAACTTAGCATAAAATATTAAAAAACGGTGCAACAGGTGGGGTGTGTTATTAAAAAGCGATGCAGGAGGTGGGGTTTGAACCCACACCCTAATGGAAGAAGGGTAGAAAACACTGAGCGAAGCTGTCTAACCAGTAGAATATCATACTCATGTATTTTTATAATATTGAATATAAATTGTATATATGTATATATGATTTTTTTTAAAATAAAAAATAATCATGCCGGGCCGAGCCAACACTATGGGCCGAGGCTACGGCCCAAGCACCGCAAGACGCTCATACCGGGTTGGCCCAGGCACTATTAAATGGATCGTGCCTCGGGTCGGCTCCCCAGACACGACCCATTTGGCCATCCATACCTCCACACGATAATGATGGTTCTTGGCTCAGTTGCCACCACATCGTTCGTCATTCTACTTCTTTTCTCTCTCCTCTCATGCCTCCACCTCCGTGTCATCCCATTCTCGGCAGAGGGCGACAGGGCGTAGGAGCAGGCGCCTCCTCCCTGTATTTGTCCGACACCAGCTCCGATATCGACTCGCGCAGTGGCTATTGCACGTCCATGAGGACATTTCACATCATGCGCGCACCATCGTTTTCGCCGTTGTCGGACGTCCCATTCGTCTTTCCTGCCTTCGCCCTGTTCTTCCACACCAACCTGCTGCCCCCGCCCATGCTCGCAGCCGCGAGCCGACCGACGCTCGTCGACGCGGGTACAAAGCGAGTCGGTCATGCTCCTGGCCTTTCTTCGTGCGTGCCGTCGAGGAGGACATGGTGGCGCCTGCCATGCTTATGTTGTCTTAGCGATGAGGAGTCCAGATCTGAGATATTGGACAACTAAGGCCCGTAGCGTGGCAGCAGTCGGCATATGCTATGGAGTTGGTGGTGATGTTGTGTCGCTTCGGTGGGTCTAGGGCTGGGAAGACACTCACATTCTCTCGCCCTTCTCGGACTGACGCCTGGTGCGGGCTCCTTTTGATTTGGAGCTGCTCTGGTTGTGCTTCTTTTTCTGCTTGCGTGCTCTCTCCATATATATCTAATGGTATACTACCTATATCGCCTCCAGATGCCCAAGTCTTCGTCGTGTCCTTCTCCGGCAACGAACAGGTATGCTCGCCTCTTCCCTTCCCCCTCATGCTCTACGAAACTTTGAAAGTGGGGGAAGCGAGAGATGAGAGTGTCTGATTTTGTCGGGGACCATAATTAGGGGTACCCTCAAGACGCCTAATTCTCAGCTGGTAACCCCCATCAGCATAAAGCTGCAGAGGCCTGATGGGTTTGATTAAGTCAGGGATCAGTCCATACGAGTGACTTGACCACGCCACGCCCGAGCCTAGCCTCGGGCGAGGGCAGCCGACCATAAGATGACTCCGTCTCGCCTGAGGCCTCCTCTTTCACGGTAGACGCATCTCCGGCTCGCCCTAGGCCCCGCCTTCGATAAGAAGAAACCCTGACTAAATCACCGCGCCAACCGACCGAGTCACCGGGGCGTTTAACGCAAAAGGTAAGACCGACGGGCGACCAGACTTCGCCAGAGGTGCCATAGGAGGCTCCGCCCAAGGGCTCGGACTCGGGCTAAGGCCCCGGAAGACGGCGAACTCCGCTCCGCCCGACCCCAGGGCTCGGACTCGGGCTAAGGCCCCGGAAGACGGCGAACTCCGCTCCGCCCGACCCCAGGGCTCGGACTCGGGCTAAAGCCCCGGAAGACGGCGAACTCCGCTCCGCCCAAGGGCTCGGACTCGGGCTAAGGCCCTGGAAGACGGCAAACTCCGCCCCGCCCAAGGGCTCGGACTCGGGCTAAGGCCCCGGAAGACGGCGAACTCCGCTCCGCCCAAGGGCTCGGACTCGGGCTAAGGCCCCGGAAGACGACGAACTCCACCTCGCCCGACCCAGGGCTCGGACTCCGCCTCGGCCTCTGCCTAACGATCTCCGCCTCGCCCGAACCCGGGGCTCGGACTCTGCCTCTGTCTTGCAGGACGGACTCGACCTCGGCTTCGGAGGAGCTTCCACGACGCCCGACCTAGGACACGAGACCGCCACGTCAACAGGGAGCGTCATCATCACCCTGCCCTGAGCCGACTTGGGTCGCAGAGAACAAGACCGGCGTCCCATCTGGCCAGCCACACCAGATAGGCAAATGATGGCGCCCCGCTAGACCATGACGACGGCGACTCCCAGCTCCCTTACGAAAGCAGGAGGACGTCAGCAAGGGCCCAGCCACTCCGACAGCTGTCCCCCCGTCCGGCTCCGTTACTCCTCCAACAGCCACGACGCCACACCAACAGGGTGCCAAGATCTCTCCGGCTGCCACCTAGGCATGTACATAGGGCGCTAGCTCTCCCTCGCTAGACACGTAGCACCTTGCTACACCCCCATTCTGTACACCTGGACCCTCTCCTTACGACTATAAAAGGAAGGACCAGGGCCTTCTTAGAGAAGGTTGGCCTCGCGGGGACGAAGGGCAGGGGCAGGCGCTCTCTCGGGGCCGCTCACTCCCCTCACCTCGCGCGGACGCTTGTAACCCCCTACTGCAAGCGCACCCGACCTGGGCGCGGGACGAACACGAAGGCCGCGGGAATTCTCCGACTCCCTCACGACCCGGCTCCGGCCACCGACCTCTCTCTCTCTGTTCCCCCCTTCGCGCTCGCCCACGCGCTCGACCCATCTGGGCTGGGGCACGCGGCACTCTCACTCGTCGGCTCGGGGGCCCCCCGGTCTCAGAACGCCGACAGTTGGCGCGCCAGGTAGGGGCCTGCTGCGTGTTGACGTTCGATTTCCCGTCAAGCTCCAGATGGGCAGTCTCCAACAACCTCTTCAACCCGGGACGGTGCTCCGTTTCGGGAACCTCGAGTTCATGTCTCTCGACGGCAGCTACGACATGGTACTCCTTCCACCGCCGCGCAACAGCGACATTGGTGGCGGACAGCCCGCTCGCCGGCGGCGGAATCGGCGACGTCTTTCCCGCGTGGGGGAAGGACAACTTTCGAGCTCGCCCCATCCTCTCCCTCGCCATCGGAGGAGGAGGAGGCGGGGCAACCGGGGCCGAGCGGGAGATCGCGCTCCGACGGCTGTCGAGCAAATCGACATCCCCGGCGCCTCGACGGAGGACACGCCAAGCGTCGCCCTCGCGTTCAAGGCAAACGCGAGCGCCATCCCCCCGCAACACGTCGACTCCGAGCAAGTGGACGACGCCAGCATGCTCACGGAGGGCCTGCAGGACGTCGCCCTCGTACCCAAGACGACGGCGCGGTCAGCCCCCGACGTGACTTCATCGCTCCTCGTCGACAAAAAGGTACCGACTGCTACCCATCTTTCGTCATTTCGACTCGGCCTCAGCCCGCCTGGCGACCTCGCTTTGGCGGACGCTCACATTGAGGCGAGTGCAACCTCTCTGGGGTTTCGTGTGCGGTCGCCTTGGGACCGATTGACGGGTGTCTCGACCTACGGACCCTCTGGGTCCGAGGAAGATGACGACCCCAGCATCTGCTGGGATTTCTCCGGATCTGGCAACCCTAGTGCCATGCGGGACTTCATGACCGCATGTGACTACTGCCTCTCCGACTGTTCCGACGGCAGCCGCAGCCTTGGCGACAAGGACTGCGGCCCGAGTCGCGAATGTTTCCACATCGAGCTAGGGGATCCCTCCGGAGGTGGCTGTCTCGGCATGCCGGGGGATGGTGATCCCCCTAGGCCAGCGCCTCGCGCCGACATCCCGCGGGAGCTAGCTGTGGTCCCCGTTCCGGCGGGGGGTCACGACCCACAGCTCGAGCAAGTCCGCGGGGCGCAGGCCGGGCTCGATGAGGGAGCAGGAGCGCTCGAGGCAATCCGCCAGAACATCGGGCAGGTGTGGGCGAGCCAGCCCCCGGCCGGAGGAATACGTCACCTGCCCCAAGGTCTCCAGCACCGCATCGCCAACGATGCCAGGGACAGACCGCCTCCCGCGTCCGGCGGAACCGGTCAGGACCTAGCCGCTGCAGCGATGCTCCTCCGCGCGATGCCGGAGTCATCAACCACCGAGGGTCGGCGAATCCAGGGAGAACTCAAGCATCTCCTGGAAGGCGCTGCGGCCCGGCGGGCCGAGAGCTCTGCCTCCCGAAGGCAGGGATACCCCTCGGAACCTCGTGCCGCGACTTCCCGACTCACGCGGGAAGCCTCGGTCTTCACCGGGCGCACGCGCAACACTGCGCCTGCGGCCCCGGGCCACCTCGGCGACGAGCACCCTCATCGTGACCGTCGGGCACGCCTCGACGAAAGGGTGCGCCGAGGCTACCACCCCAGGCGTGGGGAACGCTACGACAGCAGGGAGGATCGGAGTCCCTCGCCCGAACCACCCGGTCCACAGGTCTTTAGCCGAGCCATTCGGCGGGCGCCGTTTCCGCCCCGATTCCGACCCCCGACTACTATCACGAAGTACTCGGGGGAGACGAGACCAGAATTATGGCTTGCGGACTACCGCCTGGCCTGTCAACTGGGTGGGACGGACGATGACAACCTCATCATCCGAAACCTCCCCCTGTTTCTCTCCGACACCGCTCGTGCCTGGTTGGAGCACCTGCCTCCGGGGCAGATTTCCAACTGGGAAGATTTGGTCCAGGCTTTCGCCGGGAACTTCCAGGGCACGTACGTGCGCCCCGGGAATTCCTGGGACCTCCGAAGCTGTCGGCAACTGCCGGGAGAGTCTCTCCGAGACTAGATCCGGCGGTTCTCGAAGCAGCGCACCGAGCTGCCCAACATCACCGACTCCGATGTCATCGGCGCGTTCCTCGCCGGCACCACCTGCCGCGACCTGGTGAGTAAGTTGGGTCGCAAGACCCCCACCAGGGCGAGCGAGCTGATGGACATCGCCACCAAGTTCGCCTCCGGCCAGGAGGCGGTTGAGGCCATCTTCCGAAAGGACAAGCAGCCCCAGGGCCGCCCGTCGGAAGATGCTCCCGAGGTGTCTACTCCGCGCGGCGCCAAGAAGAAAGGCAGGAGGAAGTCGCAAGCGAAACGCGACGTTCCCGATGCAGACCTTGTCGCCGCCGCCGAGCGCAAGAACCCTCGGAAGCCCCCCGGAGGTGCTAACCTTTTCGACAAGGCACTCAAGGAGACGTGCCCCTACCATCAGGGGCCCGTCAAGCACACCCTCGAAGAGTGCGTTATGCTTCGGCGCCACTTCCACAGGGCCGGGCTGCCCGCAGAGGGTGGCAGGGCTCACGACGACGACAAAAGGGAGGATCGCCAAGCAGGAGAGTTCCCGGAGGTCCGCGATTGCTTCATGATCTACGGGGGGCATGCGGCAAACGCCTCGGCTCGGCATCGTAAGCAAGAGCGTCGGGAGGTCTGCTCGGTCAAGGTGGCGGCGCCAGTCTACCTAGACTGGTCCGACAAGCCCATCACCTTCGACCGGGACGACCACCCCGACCACGTGCCGAGCCCGGGGAAGTACCCGCTCGTCGTCGACCCCGTCATCGGCGACGTCAGGCTCACCAAGGTCCTGATGGATGGAGGCAGCTGCCTCAACATCATCTACGCCGAGACCCTCAGGCTCCTGCGCGTCGACTTGTCGTCCGTCCGAGCAGGCGCTGCGCCCTTCCACGGGATCATTCCCGGGAAGCGCGTCCAGCCCCTCGGACAGCTCGACCTCCCTGTCTGCTTCGGAACACCCTCCAACTTCCGAAGGGAGACTTTGACGTTCGAGGTGGTCGGGTTCCGAGGAACCTACCACGCAGTGTTGGGGAGGCCATGCTACGCGAAGTTCATGGCCATCCCCAATTACACTTACCTAAAGCTCAAGATGCCGGGCCCCAACGGGGTCATCACCGTCGGCCCCACGTACAAACACGCATTCGAATGCGATGTGGAGTGCGTGGAGTACGTCGAGGCCCTCGCCGAGTCCGAGGCCCTCATAGCCGACCTGGAAAGCCTCTCCCGAGAGGTGCCGGATGTGAAGCGGCATGCCGGCAACTTCGAGCCAGCGGAGACGGTTAAGGCCGTCCCTCTCGACCCCAGTGGTGACACCTCCAAGCAGATCCGGATCGGTTCGGGGCTCGACCCCAAATAGGAAGCAGTGCTCGTCGACTTTCTCCGCGCAAACGCCGACGTTTTTGCGTGGAGTCCCTCGGACATGCCCGGCATACCGAGGGATGTCGCCGAGCACTCGCTGGATATTCGGGCCGGAGCCCGGCCGGTCAGACAGCCTCTGCGCCGATTCGACGAGGAAAGGCGCAGGGTGATAGGCGAGGAGGTCCACAAGCTGATGGCAGCAGGGTTCATTAAAGAGGTATTCCATCCCGAATGGCTTGCCAACCCTGTACTTGTGAGGGAAAAAGGGGGGAAGTGGCGGATGTGTGTAGACTACACTGGTCTCAACAAAGCATGTCCGAAGGTCCCCTACCCTCTACCTCGCATCGACCAAATTGTGGACTCCACTGCAGGGTGCGAAACCCTGTCTTTCCTCGATGCCTACTCAGGGTATCATCAAATCAAGATGAAAGAGTCCGACCAGCTCGCGACTTCTTTCATCACGCCCTTCGGCATGTACTGTTATGTCACAATGCCGTTCGGGTTGAGAAACGCGGGTGCAACGTACCAGCGGTGCATGAACCATGTGTTCGGCGAACACATTGGTCGCACGGTCGAGGCCTACGTCGATGACATCGTAGTCAAGACGAGGAAAGCCTCCGACCTTCCCTCCGACCTCGAACTGACATTCCGGTGTCTCAAGGCGAAGGGCGTCAAGCTCAATCCCGAGAAGTGCGTCTTCGGGGTGCCCCGAGGCATGCTCTTGGGGTTCATCGTCTCCGAGCGGGGCATCGAAGCCAACCCGGAGAAGATCGCAGCGATCATAAACATGGGGCCTATCAAGGACTTAAAAGGCGTACAGAGGGTCATGGGATGCCTCACGGCCTTGAGCCGCTTCATCTCGCGCCTCGGCGAAAGAGGCCTGCCCCTGTACCGCCTCTTAAGGAAGGCCGAGTGCTTCACTTGGACTCCCGAGGCCGAGGAAGCCCTCGGGAACCTGAAGGCGCTCCTCACCCAGGCGCCCATCTTGGTACCCCCAGCTGATGGAGAAACCCTCCTGGTCTACGTCGCCGCAACCACTCAGGTGGTCAGCGCCGCGATCGTAGTCGAAAGGCAGGAAGAGGGGCATGCTTTGCCCATTCAGAGGCCAGTCTACTTCGTCAGCGAAGTGCTGTCCGAAACCAAGATCCGCTACCCACAAGTCCAGAAGCTGCTATATGCAGTGATCCTGACAAGGCGAAAGCTGCGACATTACTTCGAGTCCCATCCGGTGACTGTGGTGTCATCCTTCCCCCTGGGGGAGATCATCCAGTGCCGAGAAGCCTCCGGACGGATCGCGAAGTGGGCGGTGGAAATCATGGGCGAGGCAATCTCGTTTGCCCCTCGGAAGGCCATCAAGTCCCAGGTGCTGGCGGATTTCGTAGCCGAATGGGTCGATACCCAGTTACCAACGGCTCCGATCCAACCAGAGCTCTGGACCATGTTTTTCGACAGGTCGCTGATGAAGACGGGAGCTGGCGCGGGCCTGCTTTTCGTCTCGCCCCTCGGAAAACACCTGCGCTACGTGCTACGCCTCCATTTCCCGGCGTCCAACAATGTGGCTGAGTACGAGGCTCTGATCAACGGATTGCGAATCGCCATCGAGCTAGGGGTCCGACGCCTCGATGCACGGGGCGACTCGTAGCTCGTCATCGACCAGGTCATGAAGAACTCCCTCTGCCGCGACCCGAAGATGGAGGCCTACTGTGAGGAGGTTCGACGCCTGGAAGACAAGTTCTACGGGCTCGAGCTTAACCACATCGCCCGGCGCTACAACGAGACTGCGGACGAGCTGGCGAAGATAGCCTCGGGGCGAACGACGGTCCCCCCGGACGTCTTCTCCCGAGATCTGCACCAACCCTCCGTCAAGATAGATGACGCGCCCGAGCCCGAGGCACCCTCGGCCTCGTCCGAGGTGCCCTCAGCCCAGCCCGAGCCATCCTCGGCTCGCCCCGAGGAACCCTCGGAGCCCGAGGGCGAAGCACTGCGCATCGAGGAGGAGCAGAACGGGGTCGTGCCAGATCAAGATTGGCAAACCCCGTACCTGCAATATCTCCGCCAAGGAGAACTGCCCCTCGACCGCGCCGAAGCTCGGCGGGTAGCGCGACGTGCCAAATCGTTCGTCTTGCTGGGCGATGAGAAGGAACTCTACCACCGAAGCCCCTCGGGCATCCTCCAGCGATGCATCTCCATCGCCGAGGGCCAGGAACTCCTGCAGGAAATACACTCGGGGGCTTGCGGTCATCACGCAGCACCCCGAACCCTCGTCGGGAATGCTTTCCGCCAAGGCTTCTACTGGCCAACGGCGGTGGCTGACGCCACTAGAGTTGTCCGCGCCTGCGAAGGGTGCCAATTCTATGCGAAGCAGACCCACCTGCCCGCTCAGGCTCTGCAGACGATACCCATCACCTGGCCCTTCGCTGTGTGGGGTCTGGACCTCGTCGGCCCTCTGCAGAAGGCGCCCGGGGGCTACACGCACCTGCTGGTCGCCATCGACAAATTCTCCAAGTGGATCGAGGTCCGACCCCTGAACAGCATCAGGTCCGAGCAGGCGGTGGCGTTCTTCACCAATATCATCCATCGCTTCGGGGTCCCGAACTCCATCATCACCGACAATGGCACCCAGTTCACCGGCAAAAAATTCTTGGATTTTTGCGATCTGGTGCTTCGGCTGCGGCAAGACGCCCGAGGGAGGCACAAGCTCACGCCCCTCTGGGAAGGGCCGTTCATCATCGCCAAAGTACTGAAGCCCGGAACGTACAAGCTGGCCAACAGTCAAGGCGAGGTCTACGACAACGCTTGGAACATCCAACAGCTACGTCGCTTCTACCCTTAAGATGTTTCCAAGTTGTTTACATACCTCGCACCCACGCAAAGTTTAGTCAACAAGGAAGGGTCAGCCTCGCCTCGGCAGAGCCCGACCCTCCCTCGGGGGCTAAAAGGGGGGAAACCCCCTCTGCGTCAAAATTTTCCTCGAACAAAAAATCTCTTTTACCAGAACATCTTTCGTGCTTTTTGACTACTTCGAAAAGCGGGTCCTGGAAACGACGGAGTACACGTAAGCAGTCAAGGCTGACCGAGCCGAGGGACTCCTACGCCTCCGGGATACGGATACCTCACTCATCACCTTCTGCGATAAGTAACTCGCGCTCGGATAAGGCGAATCCGCGGATCGAACGAGTCTTTACGTACGGGAGCTCTTCTGTCGAAGCGATTCTTCGAGCCTTCTCGACCAAGTCGGTGACAGGGCCTCATGGACGGGTGAAAGTACGCGTAAGCGGCAAGGCCGACCGAGCCGAGGGACTCCCACGCCTCCGGGATACGGATACCTCACTCATCACCTTCCGCGAGAAGCAACTCTCGCTCGCACTAACATCCCTGCTACCGACAAAAAGTCCAGATACTCGAAACAAGAGGAAAAGAGACGCAGCTTTATAACGAAACAAGGGTATGTGTTCTGGCCTCAACGGCCGCGCAAGGCCCACGCTTCAAGACGATTTGACCCTGCAGGCTCGGATCTTGACGCTGGAAGAGGGCGACGACACCCTCGGCATCAACAGCACCTTCGGCAAGGCCCGACCTAGCCTCGGACGGCGACGCGGTCCGAGGGCCTCCGCTCCGAAGGACGACGTCATCACCACGCCCGAGCAATCTCTGCCAGGGACTTCTCCGAGAACCCGGCCCGAGCGGACGGCTCGGCCGGCCACCTCCGGGGCCTCGGCCGACCACCTTCCGAGGGCGCCAGCTCGGTCCGAAGCCTCGGCTGAGCAACTCCGACGACGGTCCTGCCAACAAACAACCCGGCTAGGCTCCGGCCAACCAGGTTTCATTTCCGAGCCGACAACGCCTCTGCTCATGCTGATATCGCTACCCCTGGCCTCGGCTCGTCGAAGAGCGGCCGAGGGGTCTCTTTAACTAAGCTAGAGGAGCCTCGGACAACAGGTCCGACCGAGCCGAGGGATTCCTACGCCTCCGGGATACGGATACCTCACTCGTCACCTTGACACGGGGCGACTCATGCTTGGTGAAGCGGTTCAGGCAAACAACAGGCGAGTCTTAATGCTCAGAAATGAGGAAAAAACACGGCTCTATGCCGTAAGTTACGTACATGTTCAGGCCCCGAAAGCCAAAATGAACAAAAAACCCGGCACTCGAAGTGCCATTACAAGCGGAACTCCGGTTCCCCCCCGCAGGTACGATTAACCCCACTCGACGGGGGAGGGCCTGCGGGGCAGCAGAAGACCGACGAACGGCACGTCGCCGTCCCGCCCCGGCAGCGGCGACGATGAAGACGTCTGTCCCGGGGGGCCCAACAGCAGCAGTGATGGCCTCAGGGTGGATACTGCTGCTGGGAGGCCCCCGCCCTTGCCCAAACTCGAGAGGCAAGGACGGACAGAAGGCCGTAGAGTCGGAGGTCGGCCCGTGTCCAACCTCGGCTGTCGCGCCGGCGGAAGAACCTCTTCCAGCTGCCGTGGCAGGAGGCGGCACCGGAGGCGGCTCCGAGCGTGCTCGGCTCAGAGAGCCGGGCACGCTGCAGCTGTTGGCACCACGGGCGACTCCCGCCCTTCCCCCCGATCACTAAGGGAAGGAGCGGGTCACCACCCGCGCAAGGACCAACCCCGACCCGGCACACGCCCCTCCTCAGCCCTGGTGATGAAAATCCTTGAGGCTGAGGAAGGGGCGGATGCCGCAGCCCGGCTCGCTTTCCCCCACCATCAAGCCGGAGGTCGCCCTCTTGGGTGACCGCCGGTGGAGGGGTGCAGCCGGGCTGCATGATGAAAATCCTTGAGGCCGAACGATGGCTGAAAGGTACCAACTCCCACGAAGTTGCGTTCCTCCAGCGATGGAGCGAAAAGACGGCAGTTTCCCCCCATCCGGGGGCTCGGAAGATGGAGAGACACAATGCATTGGGGAGGAAGGAGACATGGTTACCTCACGCAGGGGGTCGCCCTCCTTTTAAAGGCAACTCCCCCTGCTTGCGCCTTCAACCGTCACGGGCTGAGTCTTCTCCAACACGCCTCCAAAGCCCTTCCCTGCGGCGCGGGGGCTGGGGCCCGCCTGTCATGCAGACCGGCTCTAAGCAGAAGAAGCCGAACCGCCGCGCACGACGCACGCGACCACCCAGCGGTTACAAGTAACCCTCCACTTTTGCCCGGACCAGCGGGCGAAAGGGGCAGGCGGCCATGCAGGCGGCATGCAACCGCGCCAAGTGGACGCGCCTCTCCGATTCCTGACAGGCCAGCGCGACGGCTCAAGCCCACGTGTCGTGCAACTGGCGCGCCGGGCGCTGCATGCGAACCGCTATGCCACTCGCTCCACCACCGCACCTCCTCGATTGCGGAACCGATACCGCGATTCGAGGCGACCCAGCCCGCGACCCGGCAGCGCCAGCCTGGCGCAGCGGTCAAAAGCGGTCAAAAATGGGCCGGCAGTAATGACGGTGGCAGGCGCGCGAGAGCAGCGGTCACGCCATCTGCCAAGCTCATGTCCCATCCGGAGGCAGCAAGAGAGCCCCCTCTCACGGCGTGAAGGCGACGCGCCCGTGACCCGTACCTCGAACGGCTCACGCACGCGCAATGGTAACCTCGCCAACTACTCACCCCGGCGCATTAACTCCGTGGCTCGGCGAACAGCGCTACGGGCGGGAGCGGCTGGTGACGTTTCGCCTTCGCCAAAACGACCACGCCGGAAAAAGGTACGCCACGACGTTCAATTTCGAATCCTTTTTCCCTTTTCCTTCTTTCTCTATCTCTTGCAACAGGGACCGAGAAGGGGGATAACCCCAAAGGGATCCTCCCCCGTGAAGGAACTAGGCTCCGAGCCTCCCTACTGATCAGGGGTTCGAAGGCTGGCCCCCCGAGGGGTTCAACGGCCGCCTCAGATCGCGTGGGCCCGACACCCACTACTGGTCAGGGGTTCGAAGGTCGGCCTCCCGAAAGGTTCCATGACCGCCTCAGGCTACTCGGGCTCCGTGCCCCCTACTGATCAGGGGTTCGAAGGCTGGCCTGTCGAAGGGTTCACAGCCGCCTCAGACGCCGAGCGAGGGATGACCAGGGGTACGTTCGATACATAACCAAGGCTCGGGCTGCGCTCCCGAGGTACCCTAGGACATTTCCGAGACCAGCGGGAACGACTCTGTAACGGAATCCCATCGGAGGGAAGCAACGAGCCCTCGGACCCCGTCGCTAGGGGACCAGGTTCGGCAGATCACCCGCAGGTACTTTTGGGCGTGCCTCCGGGCCCCTAGCCGACCCCCAACGAACGGGGCACGGACGTCCACTCGGATTACCCGATTGCAGCTCACCGGAGACACCATGTTCGGTGCCCATCGAGGGTAACATGGCGCACTCCCCCGCTCCTCCTTGCGGAAAGGCGACGTAGGGGCGTATATAAAAAGTCGAGTCTGTCCCTGATCGTCCTCTCGCTCCGTGCGAAGGCTCGGGGGCTGCTCTCGCAAACCCGGCTCCGGCCAAACCGTTGACAGCGTCAACATACCAGCCCGAGAACTTGGGCCCCGACAGTGCACCTGGGTTACGCCCTGCTCGCATGAGGGAACCGCTAGTCCAGCCGAAGCATTACGCAAGGCATTAAGACCTCGAAGGAGTGAAACCACTCCTCCGAGGCCTCGGGGGCTACACCCGGCGGGTGCGCTCGCGCGCACCCACCCACCGGAACAAAGTACCACCGAGAAAGGCTGGTCCCCTTGCAAAAAAGTGCGACGCAAGCCTCCAAGCGAGTGTTAACACTCCCTTCGAGGCTCGGGGGCTACTGTCGGGGACCATAATTAGGGGTACCCTCAAGACGCCTAATTCTCAGTTGGTAACCCCCATCAGCATAAAGCTGCAGAGGCCTGATGGGTTTGATTAAGTCAGGGATCAGTCCATACGAGTGACTTGACCACGCCACGCCCGAGCCTAGCCTCGGGCGAGGGCAGCCGACCATAAGATGACTCCGTCTCGCCTGAGGCCTCCTCTTTCACGGCAGACGCATCTCCGGCTCGCCCTAGGCCCCGCCTTCGATAAGAAGAAACCCTGACTAAATCACCGCGCCAACCGACCGAGTCACCGGGGCGTTTAACGCAAAAGGTAAGACCGACGGGCGACCAGACTTCGCCAGAGGTGCCATAGGAGGCTCCGCCCAAGGGCTCGGACTCGGGCTAAGGCCCCGGAAGACGGCGAACTCCGCTCCGCCCGACCCCAGGGCTCGGACTCGGGCTAAGGCCCCGGAAGACGGCGAACTCCGCTCCGCCCGACCCCAGGGCTCGGACTCGGGCTAAAGCCCCGGAAGACGGCGAACTCCGCTCCGCCCAAGGGCTCGGACTCGGGCTAAGGCCCCGGAAGACGGCGAACTCCGCCCCGCCCAAGGGCTCGGACTCGGGCTAAGGCCCCGGAAGACGGCGAACTCCGCTCCGCCCAAGGGCTCGGACTCGGGCTAAGGCCCCGGAAGACGACGAACTTCGCCTCGCCCGACCCAGGGCTCGGACTCCGCCTCGGCCTCTGCCTAACGATCTCCGCCTCGCCCGAACCCGGGGCTCGGACTCTGCCTCTGTCTTGCAGGACGGACTCGACCTCGGCTTCGGAGGAGCTTCCACGACGCCCGACCTAGGACACGAGACCGCCACGTCAACAGGGAGCGTCATCATCACCCTGCCCTGAGCCGACTTGGGTCGCAGAGAACAAGACCGGCGTCCCATCTGGCCAGCCACGCCAGATAGGCAAATGATGGCGCCCCGCTAGACCATGACGACGGCGACTCCCAGCTCCCTTACGAAAGCAGGAGGACGTCAGCAAGGGCCCAGCCACTCCGACAGCTGTCCCCCCGTCCGGCTCCGTTACTCCTCCAACAGCCACGACGCCACACCAACAGGGTGCCAAGATCTCTCCGGCTGCCACCTAGGCATGTACATAGGGCGCTAGCTCTCCCTCGCTAGACACGTAGCACCTTGCTACACCCCCATTCTGTACACCTGGACCCTCTCCTTACGACTATAAAAGGAAGGACCAGGGCCTTCTTAGAGAAGGTTGGCCTCGCGGGGACGAAGGGCAGGGGCAGGCGCTCTCTTGGGGCCGCTCACTCCCCTCACCTCGCGCGGACGCTTGTAACCCCCTACTGCAAGCGCACCCGACCTAGGCGCGGGACGAACACGAAGGCCGCGGGAATTCTCCGACTCCCTCACGACCCGGCTCCGGCCACCGACCTCTCTCTCTCTCTGTTCCCCCCTTCGCGCTCGCCCACGCGCTCGACCCATCTGGGCTGGGGCACGCGGCACTCTCACTCGTCGGCTCGGGGGCCCCCCGGTCTCGGAACGCCGACAGATTTGCTGACTATGGTACCCGTGCATTCATAAAAAATCTCTACTACTCTATATGTTAGCAGTGTAGGCGTCCACAAAGAGCGTTCTGCCACCCGCAGTCGCCCCGCGCCGTAACCCGCAGCCGCCCCGCAGGCAACCGCCCGCATCCGCAGCAGCGGCTTCCATCCATGGCGCCGTAGCTTCCATCAATCGATAGCGCGCCCTCCGCAATCCCAGGAATCATTGCCCTATACGTCATGCTCAAGCCACCCCGCCATCATCGCCCCTCCTCCCACGCTCTCTACCTGCCCCGCGCTGTTGCATCTGCCATCTCCTCCTCCTGCCGCGTCGTCAATGGAAGCCACAACGGCAAACCCGCAGTCCTCAACCTCACCTCCTCCCACGTCCATGCCATCAATGGAAGGAAAGCCAAATCTCCTCGCCCGCAGTCCTCGGAAGGTTCGCACATTCACCTCCTATCGCGTCGTCAATGGAAGCCAGATCTCCAAACCCGCAGTCCTCGCAACATTGATGGAAGGTCCGCCACCTCCTCCGGCACCTCCCCTTTCTCTGTGACCATCCCCTGCTCCCGCGCTCTACATGGAAGGCAATTCGGCAGGAGGTGTCGAGCGGAATCACTGCTCGCAGACAGGATTGCGGCCTCGATCCGCGCTCTCCGCTGCTCTCGCGCCCGTGGTTCGCGTCCCCGCTCCTTTGTCAGCCGTCGAGGACGCAATCCTAGCTATTGCGTCCATGATTCGCGCCCCCACCCGCCGTCAGCCATCGGCGATCCCATTCACGCGCTGTGCCCCATCCGTGCCCCTCCATCGGCGCCCTCCTCAAACCACCTGTTTTGTCGCTCACCTCGGCCCCCAAATCCGAGCCACCACTGCCCGCCGCTCTTCGTCGTCCTCTAGACGCCCATGCCGTCGCCCTCTCCCCAACGCCGCTGCTCTCTCCCCAATGATGTCGCCCTGCTCAGCTCCCTAAACCCCATCCATTACGGTGTCCGTCGCCCCACCCCGCTGGAGATCCCAAACGTGGTCCGTGGAGGACGTGCGGCCGGTGTTGTCGTGCGTGGGGGTCGAGGTGACGGCGGCGTTCTACGCGCATCGATGATGGCTTCTTCGCCGTGTTCCACTATGTGGAGAAGCCATTGTGTGTCCCTAGAAGCTAGACACCGGGGCAGGTCGAGCTCCGGGACGCCACCGCAGAGTCCCGCGTTCCCTACGATCTTGAGCCCGAAAGTGTTGGCGAATATGCCGCGCAGGGGCATGCTGCCGTCGAGATGGTTGGACAAGTCCAGCTCGACCAGGGAGCTCAGGTCATCCCGTTCCTCCGGGACGACTCATCGTTTCTAGACAGGTACAGCTCCTGCAGGCCAGACATGTGGCCGAGCTCTAGTGGGATGCTCCCGGACAACCAGTTGCTCGCCAGGCCGAGTCTCCTGAGACCCTTGAGCTTGCTCAGCGACGGAGGGATGCTTCCATGGAAGGAATTGAAATCCAGATCAAGAAACTCTAGACTCTAGCAATGCTCCAGCCCTTCTGGTAGCTGACCGGAGAATTTTTTCCTGGATAGCGCTAGCTGAGCAAGGTTGGTGAGGCTGGAGACGTCAGGTTGGCTAGAGTGTCGGGGATGAACCCACTCAGCGCGTTACTGCTCAGATCAAGCTCCAGTAGCTGGGTGAGGTCGCTGATGGAGGATGGGATTGGCCTCGTCAACCGGTTCCCCTGCAACGCCAACTTCGTGAGGTTCTTCATGTTCCCAATCCCTGCTGGGATGGTGCCGTAGAGGAGGTTGGATTCAAGGCCCAACGTTGTGAGCCCGATGAGGTCGCCGATGGCCGGTGGAATAGACCCGAAGATGCGGGTTTTCCCTATGTCCAGTGCTTGAATCTCCCTCAGGAGTTGGGCAATGGAGCCTGGCAACTGGCCACCGAGCTTGTTGTCGTCAAGGGCGAGGACCTATAGGCTGCCGCAGTTGGTAAGATGGTCCAGGAACTCCCAGTCTTGCTCGCGTCAGCTGGTTGCCCGACATGTACAACGACTGTGGGCAGAGCATGCCAATGACTCACTGCTCCTTTGTATATTTATGCTATTGTTTTCATCCAACACCGTAAATTGCAGCCTGCTTACTAACTTCAGACGCTCTCGTCGCCGATTTGCCGCATTGCATCCAAGTGATAGTGTCGTAGTGGTATGACAACCTCTTTTTACCTTGTACTACATTTACATTCTCTTTTTTTACTAGCCTGGCTCAAGTTATTTCATTATTGTTACATGCTACTACTGCTCTTGTTCCTGCCTTTTGCGCTGGATGTCCTCTAGCTTTGGCCACACCACACTCGCCACCGACGTGTCCAGGAACGCCGTGCCGAGCCCGGCGAAGGCCGGCTGGTCGAACGCCGCGCCGCCAGAGTACGGTGACGCCTCGACGTCGCTGAAGGCCACACTGGAGTCGCTGTCCGACAACATCAACTGCAATAAACATAAGATGGAGAGATTTCTGCACCATGGCAGGTTTTATGTTGCCTCTGTATATGCTCCAATTTCCTTCCCTCCACTTCCTCTAATAGTTTTGAAGAACAGAGATGGCGAGCAACCTGTCATTGCAGCTGTAGGTTCGCTAAAAAGTATGGATCCAGATCGGATCATTCTGAAGAAAATTGTTCTGACCATGTAAGCTTGGGTGCATCCATCTTCACAAGACAATTTTACTTATGCAGAATCCTGCACCCTTTTATGTTCCGTTGGAGGGGTTTGGTTTTCTATCTGTACACAATCACTGTAATGTTTTGTGGAGTTTTCCAGGATATATTATGTGCAGGTATCCACAGAGTCTCGAAACTGAAATCGATCGTGCGGTATATGTTCCACAATCCCGACGACGTAAAATGGTTCAAGGCAAGTATTTCTGCGCGCCATTGACATATCCAATTTATCCATTTTCGACGCAACGACAATATTATTTTTTGCAGCCTATTGAGTGGTGGACAAAACATGGTCGTCGTGGACGCATCAAGGAGACCGTTGGTACTCATGGTGCGTCGGTTCACCAATCAAATGCTTTTTGATAGCTTAGATCCAGTTTATCATTATATATCCCTATTTCTGGACTTCTTGATAATGTTTTCTTTCCCTGAGCAGGTGCCATGAAATGCTTATTCAACAGCAGCATGATGCTGTGTGCATGAGCATGAGCTTGTACAAACATGCGTACCTGAAATGGCCTGAACAGCTCTACCACTGACGTTTGGCTGGATCTGTACCAGCAGGCTATCCAAACGACGGGAATGAAACAGCCTTGGAGCTAGCGTGGCATGTAGCCTATCTAAATATTTTTAGGATTAGAAAATTGTTTTGTATTGGTACATCTTATACTTTTCTTTAACATTACACCCTCGTTCTTCTTGGTCTTAGACGACTCTTTTCAGTATCAATTCCAAATTCATGTTTAACTAGGTGAGTGCCCGTGCGTTGCAACGAGGACATATAATATCACAGTGACTTATATATAAAATGTGTGTATTATATGTCTCCGTTGCAACGCACGGGCGCTCACCTATATTATGTGAAGAGTGGAGACAACCAATAAAAAAATCTTGAGATCTTTTTGGTATATAGTTTACGTGGGTATTGTTGTGAGCCGTCGCAACGCACGGGTAACCAACTAATTTATATTTAAACTCCACTACTGTGAACAATACATTCTATAGTGCAGAACATTATAAAACATTGTTTTTAGTTACAAATGTATTTGATTCTTATTTTTGCGCATCCTTGTTAGCCTTAATACCCTAACCTTCTCACTGCTCCAGCGAAGGCACACAGCCGCCGCTGTTTCTTCATCTTACTCGTGCTCGGCACGCAGGCGACGGCGACGGCGGCGGCGTTCAGGCTCGGGCCCTCAGCGACGGTATCAGTGGTCTCCCGCCTCTCGCCAGTCGCGTCGCGCCCTCGCCTCCGGTCCTCTGCACACCGTCCGGTGACCTTGTGTGCGTGCCTCCCTCTCCTCCCGCCTCCAGTGGATCGTCGACGGTAACCTGCCCCGGCGGCTGCGCCGCGCCGCCGTGCGCGGCCTGCGGGCAGCGGGAGCCTGCAGCTGCTGCTCCACCAAGGCGGTTGCGTCGCTTTGGGAGTGCTTATACCCCAAATCGAAGCGTTACCTGTCCGTGCTTCAGTGCGCTGAAGCGTACGCTTCGTGCCGCGTTTTGGAACCCTGATATCTGCATACAGTTATATTGTATTGAACACTGGGACATCCTGGGGCATTTGTTTTTTTCAATTATGATTATATTTCTGTATATTTTTAACGGTTAACCAAACTGCTAGCTTATATAATGCTCCTTCAACTTCAGGTTGTAAGTTTTTCCAGCACTGCTTGCTCACCCATTTCTCAATTAGAAAACCTCAAATTCTGTCCCTGAGCACCAAATCAAGACCATACCAATTTAGTGAGTCCGGACAGATGGCAATGGCCGCAGTTCTGGCCAATGGTGATTCACAGGGTCGTCCTCAGAGGAACTATCAAGTTGTTGTTGCTGGCACTCGTGACATGGGCATTGGGAAGGATGGGGTCTTGCCATGGAAGCTTCCTGGTGATCTTAAATTCTTTAAAGAGCTTACACTAACTACATCTGATCCTGTCAAAAAGAATGCAGTTATAATGGGAAGGAAAACATGGGAGAGCATTCCAGTTAAGTCAAGGCCATTGCCTGGTCGTTTGAATGTCATACTTACTCGATCTGGTAGTTTTGATTTTGCAACAGTAGAGAATGTTGTTATCTGTGGAAGTATGGAGTCTGCCTTAGAACTGCTAGCATCAACTCCATATTGCTTATCAATTGAGAAAGTGTTTGTTATAGGAGGCGGGCAGGTACTGAGGTGAGTTATTACCTTTTGGAACAACATATTGTACATGTATTCTGTTGCTGCATGTCATGTGTTGCAATGCTATTCACCCTTCTGGAATATTTTTGTGTAGAGAATATCTTAAAGGACCTGCATGTGAGGCTATCCATCTAACTGACATTCAGTCGAGCATTGAGTGTGACACTTTCATCCCTCCGGTTGACTTCTCAGTGTTCCAGCCATGGTATTCATCTTTCCCGGTGATAGAGAGCAACATTAGGCATTCGTTTGTGTCTTTTGTTCGTGTTAGAAAGTCAGTGGCAGAAACTCATGAGTCAAATGGCAAGGAATCAACTGAGGTTGATACCAAGAATGACAAATTTGAAACAGAGAATTTCTCTTTTCTCCCCAAGATGGTATATGACCGCCATGAGGAGTACCAATATCTCAATCTTGTTGA
The DNA here is from genome assembly GCA_029449295.1 of Zea luxurians. Classification (NCBI taxonomy): domain Eukaryota; kingdom Viridiplantae; phylum Streptophyta; class Magnoliopsida; order Poales; family Poaceae; genus Zea; species Zea luxurians. Next base: position 211,934 of record JAOPSE010000035.1, read on the forward strand.
AGATATTATAAGGTCTGGTGCTCAGAAAAACGACAGGACAGGAACTGGAACATTGTCAAAATTTGGGTGTCAGGTATTTCTCCTTAACTTCGAATATTCAATTTGATCAACCAGGAAAAAATAATTTCTTTTTTATTTTCTTATTAGATGCGGTTCAACTTAAGGAAAAATTTTCCTCTGCTGACAACAAAGGTATGCAAACATATATGTTGCAGTTTTCAGATTTAACAGTGAGTCAAAATTTGCAGTAGGAATGTGCTGCAAATTGTTTAGTTTTCTTATGATATATAAGAAGAAACAAAAGCAAATCAGTGTTTACAAAGTTGTATGTCTTCAATGCTTTGTGCTTGTTAATTCAAATGCATGTTTATTAAATTTGCACTGACCTTTTATTTCCTTTTGTTATGTTATTTGCAATCAAGTTGATACTGGTTTAATTTTCTTCCTTTATGACTCCCATACTCTCTTTTCTGAATTCTCAGTTTTTGTTGGATCATCTACTATAGTTTAGTTATTATTTATCTGACATAGCTATACACTTATTGATATGTTATTAAGATAGACATTGTGTGAGACCATGAATACATTTGATCGTATAGTTCATTGTGATAATAGTGCTCTTATGCGCCGCATTTATTGTTATCTGGACACAGATATGTTGATCCAGTGCAACATTCTTTTCAAACATTCTACCACTCTGTAACTCTTCTTTTATATAACATTCTTACCTGTACAACATTCCCTCAACATGTGAACAGAGAGCCTTAAGGCCACCATACGTTAAATGAGTCCAATCCAAAGTCCAAAATAAAGTTTGAAGAACTATTATATGTTACCATATATTTAGCTACCAATTCTTTATTAATGGAACAACATGTGCTCTTTAACAGAGGGTATTTTGGCGTGGTGTTGTCGAAGAACTCCTTTGGTTCATCAGTGGCTCAACAAATGCAAAGGTGTGCAGGACTAAAATGGGTCTAGTGCTGTCTTTAGCCAATGATTTGATTTATTGTAGGTATTTGCCTTAATATGTATTAACAACTCACATGTCATGATGCTTCATTCTAGTTTTGTGAAATCTACTATAGTTTTTTTTTCAACCATGCTGTGTTGATACCTGCACTTTTAATTTTAAAAAATTGATTCATTTGTTACTTTCAGTTACAAACAAAATTCTTTTAGTTGTTTCAGTTTTGCATGAAATCATTTCTAGGTACTTTTTTCTTCCTTTTACACCCTTGCCTATTTCAACCACTAAAATGTGCTCTCTCCTCCATTCATCTTTTTTCTTATCATATGTGCAACCTAAAGGTCCGCCTATGTTGCCTCAACATAGCAGGTCCCAAGCCCTAGTAAAGGAGGAGGGTTGTGTTAGGCTTGGTAAGCCAATGTTAAACCTCTTCATTCTAATGAAGATGAAACTCGAAAGAAATTTGTTAGGTTGTAACCCTCTTAGCGACGCGCCATATCGGAGCCCGGTATGGTATTAAATGGGCAAGGGCCAGGTTGGCACCCTCTTAGTGACGTGCCGTGTCATGATTTGGGCACAATGTGAAGTGAGCAAGGATTGGGTCGTTACTTCCTCGTGGTGCGCTACATCAACGCTCAGGTGTAGTGAAAAATGTGCTAGGGTCTTCGCATCACTAACGGGTAAGGGTAAGGAAGCTAGTCGAACCAACTAGGATTCGTTTAGGTAGTTGGAATGTAGGGTCGCTTACAGGTAAGTTAAGGGAGTTAGTTGAGATAGCGACTAGGAGGCATGTAAATATCTTATGTGTCCAAGAGACTAAATGGAAGGGTTAGAAGGCGAAAGAGGTGGACAATACTGGCTTCAAGCTTTAGTACACCAGGACAACTGCAACTAGAAATGGAGTACAAGTTTTGATTGATAAGTCTCAAGAATGGTGTGGTCGATGTGAGGAGGCAAGTAGATAGGATTACCTTAGTCAAGCTTGTCGTTGGTGATTTGGTCTTGAACGTAATTAGTGTGTTTGCCCCCCCCCATTACGCCACAATTAGAGTGTTAAACAACTTTTCTAGGAAGACTAGATGGCATGGTTAGAGTTATGCTTGTCGTGGGTGATTTGGTCTTGAACGTAATTAGTGCATATGCCCCCCAAGTAGGCCACGATGGGTGTTAAACGACTTTTCTAAGAAGACTTAGATGACATGGTTAGAGTTATACCTATTAGTAGGAAGCTTTTCGCAGGAGGATACCTTAATGAGCATGTAGGTAACTGTAGGTTTTGAGGCGGTTCATGGATGTTTTGGGTATGGTTTTAGGAATCAGGAGGGAGAGGAAGTCTTGGACTTTGCGGTAGCTTTTGACCTGTTGATAACCAACACCTTCTTTAGGAAGAGAGACTCCCATTTAGTGACCTGTAGAAGTGGCCAACATTCTACTTAGATTGACTTTGTCGTCACAAGAAGAGAGGATAAATGGGCATGCTTGGATTGTAAGGTGATACATGGGGAGTGTGCTATCTCTCAACATAAGCTTGTGGTGGTGGTCTTTTGTTTTCAGGTCGTGCCCGTAGGGTTAAACAAGCCAAGATTTGGAAGGAAGATGACACAAACAAAATGTGGGAGAACATGGCAACCAACATTTGGAAGGTGGCCTAAGAGGTGTGTGGAGTAACTAAAGGGAGTGGAGGCAAAGCTAAAGACACTTGGTGGTGGAATGAGGAAGTCCAAAGGGATATTAAGGAGAAGAAAGAATGCTGCAAATATCTGTACCAGGTAGCAAAGAAGATTGCAAAGCAACCTGTAAGTGTGGCAAAAGGTAGGGCGTATGAGGATCTTTACCAACACTTGAGTATGAAGGAAGGAGAGAAGGACATATATATGATGGCTAGGGTTCGTGAGAGGAAGATAAGGGACTTCAACCAAGTTAAGTGCATTAATGATGAAACAAAGCTCCTCTTAGTGGAGGATGAGATCAGTCATGTATGATGAGTTTATTTTGACAAATTATTCAATGGGGAGAATGAGGATACAACCGTTCAGTTGGATGACTCTTTTGATGACATTAATAGATGCTTTGTGCATAGGATCCAAGAATATGAGGTTAGGAATGCATCGAAAAGGATGACAGTGGGGGGGGGGGGGGGGTAAGGTGATGGCCCCTGATGCTTGTCCCAATTGAGGTATGGAGATGTCTCGAGGACATAGCTATAATATGGCTAACCAAGTTGTTCAACCATATCTTTCGGTCGAACAAGATGCCTGATGAGTGGAGCAATGTTTTCAAGTCGTCTAGTCAAACCTAGTCGTATAGCTACCAACCAGCGACCAGTCGATTAGTCGTCGGCCATTTCGACTAATTAGCATACATCAAATCAACAGACGGTACACATAGCAAGGAAAGCAGAGAAGCAAAAATCACACTCACTATCTAGGATTGTAAGCAACGGGACTCTTACTCTCATCGAGAGGATGACACTATGAGTTGGGGCGATTTTCTGTTTATTTTCTCAAACACTACACAATGCCATACCCATCTAAAGGTTGGGGACACATATTTATAGCCCTAGGGGCTGCACTACACACTACTCTGCAGTATTAGAGATGTTGCTGTCCTCTAGATGCTAAAGGAGGTCAGTCAAAAGCTCCTGCTGTCCTTTAGATACTAAAGGAGATGTTGCTGTCCTTCATACTAAAGAACTGCAGCAAAACACTGTTGTCCTCTACTCAACCTGCTGCCCTTAAAGCAGTCAAAACTGCAGTAAGTATTCCTGCTGTCCTTAAAGCAGTCAAAAAACTGCAGTAAGGAAAGGTGCCATCCTGCCTGCTGTTGTGCTGCCCTGCCTGCTGTCCTCTACCCACAGACCACGAGACTTATTCCAACAATTCTCCCCCTAAGTCTTGTGCGTCGTCTTGTTGGACAGTTTGACCATCCTGGCCCTGGAGCAAAGCTCAAGGAACTTGATCCTCCTAAGGGGCTTGGTGAGCAGGTCCGCAAGCTGATCCTTGGTGTTGATGTAGCGCGCCTTGATGCTCCCTTCTGCCAAACAATCACGGATGAAGTGGTACCTCACCCGGATGTGCCTGCTTAGTTCATGGAACACGGGGTTCTTGGCCAACGCAAGGGCGGACTGACTGTCCACCTGGAGTTTCACTGCTCCAACGTCTCTCTCGAGGAGATCACCGAGCAGGCGAGCACGCCAGAGCGCCTGAGTAGAAGCGGTGGAGGCCACTATGTACTCGGTCTCGCAGCTGGACATGGCCACCACCTGCTGCTTGACCGATTGCTAGCTGGTGGGGCACTTACCGAGGAAGAAGAGGATCTTGCTTGTGCTCTTGCTGGTGTTGATGTCGCCGGCATGGTCGCTGTCGCTGTACCCGACAAGGTGTGCCTCCCCAGGGCACCTCGGGTAGTAAAGACCGTGGTCAAGAGTCCTCGCAACATAGCGAACGATCCTCTTCACAACCTGCTCATGCTCCGTCGTCGGTCGCTGCAGGAACCGACTAACGTAGTTGGCGGAGTATGCCAGATCCGGTCGTGTGTGGACGAGGTAGCGAAGGCTCTCCACAAGACGCCGATACTGAGTAGCGTCCACCTCCTTCGTCATGCTGTCACGGCTCAGCTTCAATCTCTCGTCCATCGGAGTGAGAGCTGTGTTGCAATTAGTGAGCCCAACCAGCTCAACAATGCGCTTGGCGTAGGTGATCTGGCGAAGTGTGTGTAAGCAATGGGACTCTTACTCTCATCGAGAAGATGACACTATGAGTTGGGGCGATTTTCTGTTTATTTTCTCAAACACTACACAATGCCATACCCTTAGAAGGGTTGGAGACACATATTTATAGCCCTAGGGGCTGCACTACACACTACACTACACACTGCAGCACACATGTGCTGTCCTCTAGGTACTAAAGTGCAGTCAAAAGACTACAACTGCTGCTCTCCTGTAGCAGTCAAAAGACTGCTGCTCTCCTGTCCTGCAGCAGTCAAAAGGCTGCTGTTGCTGCTGTCCTGCAGCAGGACAAAAGACTGCGTTGCTACTGCTGTCCTGTTCACCACAAAACAGAGATTATGTCCTCCACACGAAGACCACATTACTTATTCCATCATTCTCCCCCTAAGTCTTGTGCGTCGTCTTGTGGGAAAGTTGAGCCATCCCGGACCTGGAACAAAGTTCAAGGAACTTGATCCTCCCAAGGGGCTTGGTGAGCAAGTCTGCAAGCTGATCCTTGATGTTGATGTAGCGCGCATTGATGCTCCTTTCTGCCAAACAGTCACGGATGAAGTGGTACATCACCCGGATCTGCTTGCTTCTTTCATGGAACACGAGGTTTTTGGCCAACGCCAGGGCAGACTGGCTGTCCACCTGGAGTTCCACTGCTTCAACGTCTCTCCTGAGGAGATTACCGAGCAGGCGAGCAAGCCAGAGTGCCTGAGTTGAAGCGGTTGAGGCCGTTATGTACTCGGCCTCGCAGCTGGACATGGCCACCACCTGCTGCTTGACCGACTGCCAGCTGATGGGGCAATTGCCGAGGAAGAAGAGGATCCTGCTTGTGCTCTTGCTGGTGTCGATGTCGCCGGCGTGGTCGCTGTCGCTGTACCCAACAAGGTGTGCCTCCCCAGGGCACCTCAGGTAGTAGAGATCGTGGTCAAGAGTCCTCGCAACATAGCAGACGATCCTCTTCACAGCCTGCTCGTGCTCCGTCGTCGGTCGCTGCAGGAACCGACTAACGTAGCCGACGGACTATATGCCGGATTCGGTTGTGTGTGGACGAGGTAGCGAAGGCTCCCCACATGATGTCGGTCTGGCAAAGTGTGATTCCAGAGTCACTCTGGTGCACCTCAATCCCTAGGTAGAAGGAGAGATGCCCTAGGTTACTCATCTGGAAGGTGGCCTTCATCTCTTCCTTAAATGCCGCCACCTCTGCATCCTTGGCGCTGGTGATCACCAATGGCCTGTTTGGTTGGCTTCTCCCCGTAGCCTGGCTATATGAGCCAGGCTGGCGGAAGCCTGGCTCCAAAGATGCGACTAATTTGATCGCACCTGCAGAGCCTAGCCCAGGGTGCTTTAAGTATCGTGCGAGCCTGACTCCACATCTGCACGCAGTTAACCAAACACACACCTCGCACACGTAGAGTCTAATTGACAACAACCAAACACCAGCTCATTGCATCCCGTGATGCAAGCACCAGCAAATACAGGCAACCAAACACATGGCAAATCGTCGACGTAGACACCCACCAGCAGGGCATTTTCTCCACTGCCCCGCCGATAGATGGCCGCCTCGTGTGGGCTTGGCATGAAGCCCATCCTCTTGAACGTGGAATCCAGCATGGCATTCCATGCCCTCGGTGCCTGTCGCAAGCCGTAGAGGGCCTTGCGCAGCCGCAACACCTTGCCCTCCTTGCCAGGGATCGCAAAACCTGGCGGCTGGTGTACGTAGACCTCCTCCTTTAAGTCGCCGTTAAGAAACGCCGACTTGATGTCCATGTGATGAACGTGCCAGCCCTCTTGGGCTGACAGCTCAAGGAGTCGCACGGATTCCATCGGTGCCACACGGGCGAAAGCATCGTCGAATTCGATCCCCTCCTACTGTAAGAAACCGCGTGCCACCAAGCGAGCCTTATGCTTGACCATGGCGCCGGCTTCATCCCTCTTCAGTTTGAACACCCACTTAAGGGTGATCGCGCGATGACCATGTGGGAGATCAACGAGCTCCCAAGTGCGCTTCATCTCAACCGTGTCCATCTCCGACTGCATCGCGGCACACCAAGCCGCGTGTTTCTCGGCCTCCGCGAAAGATCGAGGCTCACCATCGTCGCATGCAAGATGCAACTCTCCTGCCAGAATGCGAGACGTCGGACCCGGCACCGACGGGTCGATGAGAAGGCCCTCCACCTTTCGATACCGCAACGACTCGCTATCGTAGCACACATCGACGCGCTCCTCATCGTGGGAGAGCGTTGTCACGAGCTCCACTGGGTCGTGCTCGACATGAGCTGGTGTCGGAGAGGACGTTCCCGTAGAGGGTACCGTCGGTCCTGGAGTACGTGGTGACGGAGAGCTTGCTGGAGCCGGAGTCGTGGCTGGATTGCGTGGTGGCGAAGAGCTTGTCGTAGTCGGAGCTGGAGAGCGTGGCACTGGAGTCGGTGGAGACTTGGGGGCTGGGGTAGGACTACTCGGAGAAGGGTCGCCTACTCCCTCGGCTCCCTCAAAGTGGGCGTACTCGATGGTGAAGTCGTCGTACGTCGGAGTCGTGCCGTCGTCCACCGCCTTGTCCCAGGCCCATCCTCGCCCTTCGTCGAACACTACGTCGCGCGCCGTGCGCACACACAGTGTTCCTGGGTCAAGGATGCGGTAGGCCTTCGAGCCCTCCACGTAGCCAATGAACACCTCTAGGGTGCTCTTGTCGTCGAGCTTGCCGATGTGGCCAAGCTCCTTGGTGAACGCGAGGTAGTCGAAGACCCGTAGGTGAGAGACCGCCGGCTTGCGCCCATGCCAAGCCTCATGCGGTGTCATCCTGTTGAGTGCCTTGGTGGGTGAGCGGTTGAGAATGTAGACCGCTGTTACCACCGCCTCTCCCCAAAAGACAGCCGACATTCCCCTCTGCTTTAGGAGAGCCTGAGCCATCCCCACAACTGTCTGGTTGCGCTGCTCGACGACGCCGTTCTGCTGCGGGATGTACGACGCGGAGTAGTGGCGTTGAACGCCCTCATCCGCGCAGTACGACGCGAACTCAGCCGCTGTGAATTCACCGCCGTTGTCGGTGCGCAGCACGCGCAGCTTGCAGCTGCACTCCGCCTCCACAGCGACCTGCACACGCTTGATGGCGTTCGTAGCCTTTCCCTTGCTGCCAAGGACCATCACCCACATGTAGCGGGAGAGGTCGTCGACGAGCATCAAGAAGTAGCGTCGTCCTCCTGGTGTGGTTGGTGTCATCGGGTCACACAAGTCCCCATGCACGAGCTCGAGCCTCTACTTGGCTCAGAAGCTCGACTGTTGGGAAAAGGAGCCGTCTCTGCTTTGTCAACATGCAGACATCGCAGAATTGCTCCACATGGTCAAGGCACGGCAAGCCTCGTACCATCTCCTTGGCACTAAGCCGCTTCAGGGCCTCGAAGTTAAGATGCCCGAAGTGCTCGTGCCACTGCCATGCCCCGTCGTCCCGACGAGCAGCAAGGCATCAAGGTTGTGCCACCTTCACGTTGAGGATGTAAAGTTGATTTGGACTCCTGCGTACCTTGGCAAGAAGGCGACGAGAGGGGTCCCAGATCCTCATGACTCCTTACTCGACCTCCACGCGTGAACCGTTCTCATCCAGCTGTCCCAAGCTGATGATAGAGTTCCTCAACGCAGGGATGTAGTAGACTCCGGTGAGCAGCCTGTGCTCACCAGACGTGGCGGTGAATACGACTGAGCCGATGCCCTTGATCGACCGACAAGTTTTCTCGGGTCCGCATTAGGGAGGACAAAGTTGAGAGCATCTAGAGGGGGGGGGGGTGAATAGGTGATCCTGTAAAATCAAATACTAAATAGTCCAAACTTGGTTATGAAATGTTAGTTAGATCAAAAACCAAGATGCTATAGTGAAAACTCTTCACTTGATTGTTCCTTTAGAATGAGTATTAAACTTAAGAACAATAGCACAAGTGATTAAGCGAGAACTCGAGAGAAGAAACCAATCACTCAATAGAGCGACACAAGAGACACGGTGATTTTATCCCGTGGTTCAGCCAAGTATAACACTTGTCTATTTCCACGTTGTGGCGTCCCAATGGACGATGGTTGCACTCAACCCCTTTCAAGTGATCCAATGATCCACTTGAATACCACAGTTTCTTCCTTATAGTAGTTTTCCCGTTTGTGAGGAATCTCCACAAGTTGGAGCCTCTCACCCTTACAAAGTTGATCACAACACAAAGCACAAGAGTAAGGGAGGGAAAGAAACACACACAAGAATCGCAGCAATCGCACGCACACAAGTGAAGACTAGAGCACACAAACACAACGCATGGAGTTTACAACTCTAGAAGTGCTCAAATATCAAACACGAAGATCCGAATGCGTGGTTGCAGAGTCTAGGCGTCTTAGAATGTTTTGTGAATGCTTGGTGTAGTGCTCCATGCGCCTAGGGGTCCTTTTTATAGCCCCAAGGCAGCTAGGAGCCGTTGGAGATCCATTTGGAAGGCAATTCTTGCCTTCTGTCGGGTGGCGCACCGAACAGTCCGGTGCACCATCGTTCATGAACAGTCCCTGTCCGGTGCCCGATCTCCTTCCTTTTTTGGCTAAGCCGACCGTTGCGCCCTCGGTTCTCTTGGCGCACCGGACAGTCCGGTGCGACCAACTGACTGTTGGCTCAGGCCACGCGTCGCCCGCTGATTGCGCTGCCGACCGTTGGTGCGGGCGCCGTTGGCTCATCGGACAGTCCGGTGAATTTTAGCCGCGGCACCCTCGGCGAATTCCCGAGAGCGACGAGTTCGTCGCCGAGCCAGCCTGAGCACCAGACACTGTCTGGTGCACATCAGGCTGGTTCAAGTTTTGGCTGCTTTCAGCAACGCTTCTCTAATCCAATCTTAGTTGAATAACCAATGCTCCTAGCACTTAGAGAAATATGTTAGTACCAAAAAATAATTTACTAAGGCCAGAGTCATACCTTGATTCTTTGATTTGCATCTCTTCCACACTTAGTACATTTGAACCAAAGTAACTTTGTGTTGGTCATCTAATCACCAAAACATTTATAGAATTGGCCCAAGAGCACATTTCCCTTTCAATCTTCCCCTTTTTGGTGATTTATGCCAACACATCAAAAAGCAACTAAAAGTGCAACATCATTATCAAAGAGTGCAAATTGAAGACCAAATTTTCTCACTTAAAATTTTGCATATTTGGATCACTTTTGCCACCACTTGGTTTATTTTCATAAAACAAATTCTTTTTCCTATCTCTAAGTCAAACACACTTGTTTGAGCAAATAGAGAGATATTTCAAGAGTAAATTTGATCAAGTGCCAAACCTCCCCCTTTTTCCTGTAGCGAAAATTCTCCCCCATAAGAGACCAATTTTTGCAATAAGAGAATTTTGGACAAAACACAAAGATTCTAACTCTACATTTTGAAATTCACAAGACAAAACACAAAGATTCTAACTCTTTCACAAGTGGTTGGCTTATCCATTTGCTTTGACCTTAATTTCTCCCCCTTTGGCATTAAGCACCAAAACGGGATAACTTTTGGCCCTTTAACCCCATTGCCTCTCCAAAATGTCAAATAGAAGGAAAAAGGCAATGAGAACATAATAAAGAACTTAGGACAAGATACATTTTACCGGAATGCAGTGGAAGCTCTTTCTTTGTCCAAGTTCAGTTTTCCCTTTCAATATCCCTTTGAGACTTGTTCAAGAATACTCAACAAACAGGTTAGTGAGTCAAGTTGTAGCACATTCTCCCCCTAAACATGTGCATCATTTGCATAGGGACTTGTAAGGTCCGGGGATGACTTGTACAACTTGAGCACCACATGTAAGCAATTAAAGACAGTAAAGCTTAAAGTAACATGATCAAAGGCATAGAACACATGTATGGTATAGATCAATCCAAGTTACGCGAATCTAAGACATTTAGTTCACTACGCAACCTGCAAAACCTTTTCTCATCTAAAGGCTTGGTGAAGATATCGGCTAGCTGGTTCTCGATGCTAATGTGATAAATATCGATATCTCCCCTTTGCTGGTGGTCTCTCAGGAAGTGATGCCAGATGTCTATGTGCTTAGTGCGGCTGTGTTCAACAGGGTTATCCGCCAAGCGGATTGCACTCTCATTGTCACATAGGAGTGGGACTTTGCTCAGATTGTAGCCAAAGTCTCGGAGGGTCTGCCTCATCCAAAGTAGTTGCGCGCAACACTGTCCTGCGGCAACATACTCGGCCTCAGCGGTGGATAGGGCAACGGATATTTGTTTCTTAGAGCTCCAGGACACTAGGGACCTTCTTAGAAATTGACAAGTCCCTGATGTGCTATTCGTATCAACCTTGCACCCGATATAGTCAGAATCTGAGTATCCGATTAAGTCAAAGGTAGACCCCTTTGGATACCAGATCCTGAAGCAAGGCGTAGAGACTAGATATCTAAGAATTCGCTTAACGGTCACAAGATGACACTCCTTGGGGTCAGATTGAAATCTAGCAAACATGCATACACTAAGCATTATGTCCGTTCTACTAGCACAAAGATAAAGTAATGATCCTATCATTGACCGGTATGCCTTTTGATCAACGGACTTACCTCATTTGTTGAGGTCCAGATGTCCGTCAGTTCCCATTGGTGTCTTCGCGGGCTTTGCATCCTTCATCCCAAACCTCTTGAGAAGATCTTGAGTGTACTTTGTTTGGGAGATGAAGGTGCCTTCCTTGAGTTGCTTCACTTGAAATCCAAGGAAGTAGTTCAACTCGCCCATCATTGACATCTCGAACTTATGCATCATCACCCTGCTAAACTCCTCACAAGACTTTTGATTAGTAGAACCAAATATAATGTCATCGACATATATTTGGCATACGAAAAGATCACCATTACAAGTCTTTGTGAATAGAGTAGGATCAACTTTCCCAACTTTGAAAGCATTAGCAATAAGAAAATCTCTAAGGCATTCATACCATGCTCTTGGGGCTTGCTAAGTCTATAGAGTGCCTTAGAGAGCTTGTAGACGTGGTCGGGATACCTGTCATCCTCAAAGCAGGGGGTTGTTCCACGTATACCTCCTCCTTGATTGGTCTATTGAGGAAAGCGCTCTTCACGTTCATTTGGAACAACTTAAAGGAATGGTGAGCAGCATAGGCTAGTAAAATCCGAATTGATTCTAACCTAGCCACAGGAGCAAAAGTCTCCTCAAAATCCAAACCTGCGACTTGGGCATAACCTTTTGCCACAAGTCGAGCCTTGTTTCTTGTCACCACACCGTGCTCGTCTTGCTTGTTGCGGAACACCCACTTGGTTCCTACAACGTTTTGCTTTGGACGTGGCATCAGGCTCCAAACTTCATTTCTTTTGAAATTGTTGAGCTCTTCCTACATGGCCAACATCCAGTCCGGATCCTGCAAAGCTTCTTCTAACCTGAAAGGCTCAATAGAAGAAACAAACGAGTAATGCTCACAAAAATTTGCTAATCGTGAGCGAGTTGTTACTCCCTTGCTGATGTCACCCAGAATTGGATCTACTGTATGATTTCTTTGGATCGTCGTTCGGACTTGAGTTGGAGGGGCCCGTGATGCTTCTTCCTCCTTATCCTGTTCTTCATGTGCTCCCCCTTGATCCTGCCCTTCTTCTTGAGGTACCTGTTCATCGTCTTGAGTTGGGGGTTGCACCACCGTAGAGGAAGAAGGTTGATCTTGTTCTTGTAGTTCCTGTGGTCGTCCATCACCTATCACCATTGTTCGCATTGTGGCCGTCAGAACCTCATCTTCATCTACATCATCAAGATCAACTTGCTCTCTTGGAGAGCCATTAGTCTCATCAAATACAACGTCGCTAGAGACTTCAACCAATCCTGATGATTTGTTGAAGACCCTATACGCCTTTGTATTTGAGTCATATCCTAGTAAAAAACCTTCTACAACTTTGGGAGCAAACTTTGAATGCCTACTTTTCTTTACCAAAATGTAGCATTTGCTCCCAAATACACGAAAATAGGAAACATTAGGTTTGTTACCAGTTAAGAGTTCATAGGATGTCTTCTTGAGGGTTAGGTGTAGATAGAGCCGGTTTATGGCATGACAGGCTGTATTCACAGCTTTCGACCAAAACCGATCAGGCGTCTTGTATTCTCCAAGCATCGTTCTCGCCATGTCAATTAGCGTCCTGTTCTTTCTCTCTACCACGCCGTTTTGCTGTGGTGTGTAGGGAGCGGGGAACTCGTGCTTGATGCCTTCCTCCTCAAGATATTCTTCAACTTGTAGATTTTTGAACTTAGACCCATTATCGCTTCTTATCTTCTTCACCTTTAGCTCAAATTCATTTTGAGCTCTCCTTAAGAAGCGCTTTAGAGTTCCTTGGGTTTCGGATTTGTCCTGCAAAAAGAACACCCAAGTGAAGCGGGAAAAATCATCAACTATAACAAAACCATACTTACTTCCCCCGATGCTAAGATAGGCAACGGGGCCGAAGAGATCCATGTGGAGGAGTTCCAGTGGTCTTGTTGTTGTCATCACGTTCTTGCTTTGATGAGTGCTTCCCACCTGTTTCCCTGCTTGGCACACTGCACAAGGTTTGTCTTTCTCAAACCAATTAGTTCATTTATTTTGTCTACCTTAGATCTATCTAATCCTTTAAATAAATCACTATAATCTATCTCATCATCAGAAGATTCCTCATCGCTAGAAGAGGAATATTTAGGAGTATCTCGGATACGTACCTTCTTCTCCTTAGCCATAAAACACGTGTGGCATTCGTTGAGGAAGAGGGAAGACTTGTCGAAGGCCGAGGCAGCTAGTCCTTCATCATCGGAGTCGGATGAAGAGCAATCGGAGTCCCACTCCTTTCCAATGTGTGCCTCGCCCTTCGCCTTCCTGTAGTTCTTTTTTCCTTTCCTTCTTCCCTTTCTTCTCTTGTGCCTGGTCATCATAATTATCGGGACATTGTGCTATAAAATAACCAGGCTTACCGCACTTGAAGCAGGAGCGCTTTCCCTTTGATTTGTTCTTGTTTGGATACTCCTTGCGTCCCTTCAAGACGGTCTTGAATCGCTTGATGATGAGCACCATCTCATCCTCATTAAGCCCGGCAGCCTCCACTTGTGCTACCTTGCTAGGCAACGTCTCCTTGCTGCTGGTTGCTTTGAGAGCAACGGGCTGCGACTCGTGGAGAGGAAGCGGTCCGATTAGAGCATTGTCCACATACCTTGCCTCCTTCACCATCATGCGCCCGCTTACGAATTTTCCGAGGATTTCCTTGGGCGTCATTTTGGTGTACCTGGGGTTCTCACGAATAAGGTTTACAAGATGAGGATCAATAACAGTAAATGACCTGAGCATGAGTCGGACGACGTCATGATCCGTCCATCTTGTACTCCCGTAGCTTCGAATTTTGTTGACAAGGGTCTTGAGCCTGTTGTATGTCTGTGTTGGCTCCTCTCCCCTTATCATAGCGAACCTCCCCAGCTCGCCTTCCACCAGTTCCATCTTGGTAATCATGGTGGCATTGTTACCCTCGTGAGAGATCTTGAGGGTATCCCAGATTTGCTTGGCATTGTCCAAGCCGCTCACTTTGTTGTATTCATGCCTGCATAGAGATGCTAGCAAAACAGTAGTAGCTTGGGCATTTTTATGTATTTGTTCATTGGTAAACACAGGGTTATCAGTACTATCAAAATGCATTACATTTTCTACAATTTCCCAAATGCTAGGATGGAGGGAAAATAAGTGACTACGCATTTTATGACTCCAAAATGAGTAATCCTCTCCATCGAAGTGTGGGAGTTCTCCAAGTGGAATAGAGAGTAAATGAGCATTTGAATTGTATGGGATGCGAGAATAATCAAAGGAGTAATTTTGATTAACCGTTTTCTTTTTCGACGAAGAGTCTTCGTCGTCGTCATCCCTTGGTGAAGAAGAGGAAGCGTTGCTGTCGTAGTAGATGATCTTCTTAATGCGCCTCTTCTTCCCATCCCTCTTGTGACTCGAGCCTGAGTCAGTGGGCTTGTCATCTCTTGGCTCGTTGAAGAGGGATTCATTTTCTTTGTCGTTGATCACCATCCCCTTGCCCTTGGGATCCATCTCTTCGGGCGGTTAGTCCCTTGAAATAAAGAGTACGACTCTGATACCAATTGAGAGCACCTAGAGGGGGGGAATAGGTGATCCTGTAAAATCAAATACTAAATAGTCCAAACTTGGTTATGAAATGTTAGTTAGATCAAAAACCAAGATGCTATAGTTCCTTTAGAATGAGTATTAAACTTAGGATCAATAGCACAAGTGATTAAGCGAGAACTCGAGAGAAGAAACCAATCACTCAATAGAGCGACACAAGAGACACGGTGATTTTATCCCGTGGTTCGGCCAAGTATAACACTTGACTACTTCCACGTTGTGGCGTCCCAATGGACGAGGGTTGCACTCAACCCATTTCAAGTGATCCAATGATCCACTTGAATACCACGATTTCTTCCTTATAGTAGTTTTCCCGTTTGTGAGGAATCTCCACAAGTTGGAGCCTTTGACCCTTACAAAGTTGATCACAACACAAAGCACAAAAGTAAGGGAGGGAAAGAAACACACACAAGAATCGCAGCAATCGCACGCACACAAGTCAAGACTAGAGCACACAAACACAACGCATGGAGTTTACAACTCTAGAAGTGCTCAAATCTCAAACACGAAGATACAGATGCATGGTTGCAGAGTCTAGGCGTCTTAGAATGTTTTGTGAATGTTTGGTGTAGTGC
The DNA here is from genome assembly GCA_029449295.1 of Zea luxurians. Lineage (NCBI taxonomy): Eukaryota > Viridiplantae > Streptophyta > Magnoliopsida > Poales > Poaceae > Zea > Zea luxurians. The sequence continues at coordinate 227,333 of JAOPSE010000035.1, forward strand.
TCCATGCGCCTAGGGGTCCTTTTTATAGCCCCAAGGCAGCTAGGAGCCGTTGGAGATCCATTTGGAAGGCAATTCTTGCCTTCTGTTGGGTGGTGCACCGGACAGTCCGGTGCACCACCGGTCATGAATAGTCCCTCCTGTCCGGTGCTCGATCTCCTTCTTGTTCTGGCTAAGCCGACCGTTGCGCCCTCGGTTCTCTTGGCGCACCGGACACTGTCCGGTGAACACCGGACAGTCCGGTGCGACCAACTGACTGTTGGCTCAGGCCACGCGTCGCCCGCTGATAGGACTGGGCGTTCGGTTCTTCGGTTCGGTTCGGTTCCTCGGTTCTTGTAGAAATTCGGTTCTTCAAAAACTAGAACCGAAATAGCAAGATAAAGAAACCAGAACCGACTAGTTCGGTTCTCGGTTCTTCGGTTTGGTTCCTCGGTTCTAACCGAACTGTAACAGCCACTCTAAAATTATGAATAACGACAACTTTTGTGAGAAATTTCAGCAACATCTCCCCACAAACAACCACAAGTGCACAATGACCATAATTTCATAGATAATACATGGATGATTAGAGGTTCAACATAAGTCGATAAAACAACATCTGAAGTTACAAACACATGTAACAAATTGAATCTAATACTTTTGGTTTTTTCGGTTCTTTGGAGTGTAGAACCGAAAATATCTCATTTCTTTCGGTTCTAAAAAAACCAGAACCGAATTTCATAACGGTTCCTTCAGTTCGGTTAGTTCGGTTCTCGTTCTCGGTTATTTCGGTTCGGTTCCTCGGTTCCGGTTCTTTTTGCCTAGGCCTACCCGCTGATTGCGCTGCCGACTGTTGGCGCGGGCGCCGTTGGCACACCGGACAGTCCGGTGCACACCGGACAGTCCGGTGAATTTTAGCCGCGGCGCCCTCGGCGAATTCCCGAGAGCCACGAGTTCGTCGCCGAGCAGCCTACTGTCCGGTGCACCTCAGGCTGGTTCAAGTTTGGCTGCTTTCAGCAACGCTTCTCTAATCCAATCTCAGTTGAATAACCAATGCTCCTAGCACTTAGAGAAATACCTTGATTCTTTGATTTGCATCTCTTCCACACTTAGTACATTTGAACCAAAGTAACTTTGTGTTGGTCATCTAATCACCAAAACATTTATAGAAATGGCCCAAGGGCACATTTCCGTTTCAAAAGTGCGCACAAAAGACTCGTGTTGATCTGTGGGGACAATATATGATCCTAGAGAGCTGCCAGGAGTAAGTACCGCCGGTCCGGGAGTGGACGGGATGTTATAAATGGTATCAGTGCCGACCCTCGCTGTTTGACGGGCGTGTGTGGGTTAGGGGTTCTGGTATATGACACATGGCGCATGTGGGCACGGAGTGGTCACATGCCATGGCATATGACAACACTAGACACACAAACGTGGCTAAGAGGGGAGGTTTCCTGGATTGGGGTTTACCGACGAGGACGTCGGTCTTCTAAGGGGTGGATTGTGATATCCTGGCCCTAATGGATGGTGATATTCTGGCCCAAGGCTTAATAGAATTAATAGTGTACTCATATCAACAAGGTGCATCTTCTTTTTCAGAAGTCTATCACGAAAGAACCTTCATGTTAAGCGTGCTTGACTTGGAGCAATTTGGGATGGGTGACCGACCGAGAAGTTTTCTCGGGTGCGCATGAGTGAGGACAAAGTGCGCATAAAAGACTCGTGTTGGTCTGTGGGGACAATATATGATCCTAGAGAGCTGCCAGGAGTAAGTACCGCCGGTCCTGGAGTGGACGGGGTGTTACACAGTGACACGGTCGCGGACGAAGTGCATGCCGATCTCCATGTGCTTTGTGCGCTGATGCTGCACGGGATTAGTGGAGAGAGGTTGACCGCGCTGTTGTTGCAGTAGACGCGGGTGGCGTGCTGACGGGGGCTGTGGAGCTCTTGGAGAAGCTGGCACAGCTAGGAGGCCTCTGCGGTACTCGGCCTCTCCGCTGGGGCGAGAGACGACGGGCTGCTGCTTGGCGGCCTAGGAGACGAGATTGGCGCGCAGGAACACGACATAACCGGAAGTGGTACTCGGCCTCTTGGAGAAGCTGGCACAGCCAGGAGATATCTGAGCAGCTGGAAAGCTGGGGCATCACGTCAGGTCTAGGGTGCCCGAGACGATGCCAAACGACGAAGGTGGTGGTAGTAGCAAGAGCAATGGGGGAGGTTATGCTAGTGGTGGGAAGTGGAAGGCAAGTGAATAGAGTAGAGAGGGCCGGAGCTATCACAGTCGGCAAGCACGACAAGCGTGGGAAGGTGGCGTATGGCGAGCCCCCAGAGATCGAACTCCATAGAACAGTGGTTGTCACTGGTAAAGCGACGTATCGAGAGAAGGGGATGAGTCAGACCGGGAGCAACAAGGACATCGTTAAGGTAGAAAGGTCCCGGAAGAATCGATGCACCTACTGAGGTGATCGGGAGGGTGGAAAGTAGGATGTGAGGGGTGTGGTGCATGAGAGTGGGATAATGAGCTAGTGGTGGGAGATGTGTGGAAGGAGGCTCCGGAGTCGACCATCCAATCGGTGTGAGTGAGAGGGTGGTGAAGCCATGGGGTGCACGGAAAGAGCTAGGGGAGGTGCTTCGACAGGGCCACTAGGAGAGGAGGGGGACAACGAGGGCTCGTTCGCAAGAGAGGCGATCACAACACGAGGAAGGCAAGCGGTCTAGGCATGTGACATCCTCCTAGGGGTGGAGCTCAACGCAGTCACGAAGAATGGGGTTCATGGCCTGGTCGAAAGTCATGAAAATGCCCCGGACAAGCTGGCTGTCGTGAAGGGAGACACACAACAAGAGCAATGGAAACGGGCGGAGCCAGGAAGGGGCTTCGACGACCAGGGAAACGACGGGCCCCCCGATAGTGTGATGGGGAGCAGTAGGGAACACGCCGAGGAGGGTGTTGCCGTTTAGGGTAGCAACAGGGTCGGGAAAGAGCGGCTGGGGCCGACGAGGACAGCGAGGGGAGCATCGATGAGAGGCCTACGACCGGGGATGAAAGTGTCGCGGCGGCGTAAGGAGTCGAAACGAGCGGGGTGGTGGTGCAGAGCCGGCTGCTGCGTGGGTAAGGGAGGGGGTAGAGGCGGACGGGGCTCAGTGGCAGCAACAGGCTAGGGTGGCGGTGCTGACGTGAGCACGGCGAGATCCGACGGCGCTGGAGGTGTGGACTCGTCGGCGATGGACGGAATCTGGCGGGACGACGCGGATCTAGACTACGGTGGGGAAGCACAGGGCCTAGCGGCGCGGCCAGGGGTGAGCGCGGCGTGGGGCGCACGTGGCGCAGGACGGCGCGACCTATGGTGCGCGCGGCCGACGCGGTGATGGGGGGCACAACCTAACGGCGACTGGCAGCCTAGGGAAGGAGGGGTGGCCGACGGTGCCTGGACAGGTGGTTCCGACGGCTGTGGGGTAGGGTGGGAGCGGAAGTGAGAGAAACTGGCTCTGATACCAAGTTGGAATGGGAAACCCTAACTAGGGTTGGGACTGGTATATATATCAATAGATGTTGGGCCTGGCCCATTACACAAGTGTGTGACGGTAATTACAAGGTGCTAACCCCAAAACCCTAGACAGGTACTCTAACAACTTGTACCCTGGTCATGTATCATTTCTGTCTGGTTCATATGTCAACCTTTTTAGTTTTTTTTGGGGGGCAGAAAGCCACCATTACTACTTACTAGGTCCTTTTCAAATGTTAGGATTCTTTAAGTGCATGCGCATGGTCACATGCTTATGCGGTGCAGTGTTTTGTTTGGGGATTCTTTTCCCTGTGTACCCTCTTTTTTTCCTTAATGAAATGATGTGCAGCTCTTCTGAATGTTTGAGAAAAAGGAAATGTCAAAATTGTTCTCCAAATCCTGAGTGGATTAAACTATTTCTTTAAAGGTCATGTTTTCTGAACACACCCTTCAATTTATAGGTTTTGCAAGAGAAGGGTATTCATATCTGGGATGGCAATGCTTCAAGAGAGTATCTCAACAGGTATCTATCTATTGGATATAAGCTGCAAACAAGCTATGTCTCTGTTCTTGATATCTAAGAAGGGCAGGCTTGTGCAGTAGTGAGAGCAAGGCACTAGGTCGTGGGTTCGAACTAGCCTCTCCACATTTGTGAGGGAAAAGCTTGCCTCGGTTTATCCCTTCCCTAGACCCCCCACTCATGTGGGAGCCTTTGGCCCTGGATCTACCTTTTTTTCTGTTCTTGATATCTAATCCACCTGGCCATCTTTTCTAGTGTTGGCTTGGCACACAGGGAGGAAGGTGATTTAGGTCCAATTTATGGATTTCAGTGGCGTCACTTTGGTGCTGAGTAAGCTACATTCCTCTCCTCTCTTCTCGTGTTGTCTCTTTTCTTTTGTTCATGTATTTTTTTGATAAAGTAGACATATTTGACAGATACACTGACATGCATGCTGACTATACGGGAAAAGGTTTTGATCAGCTAATGGATGTGATTGACAAGATCAAGAATGATCCTGACGACCGTCGAATAATTTTGTCGGCGTGGAATCCTTCAGATCTCAAGAAGATGGCTCTTCCTCCTTGCCACATGTTTGCACAAGTCAGTATAATCTGTCAGCTTGGTTTAAGTTGAAATTAGTTTTTTTTTACTTTTAAATTACAGTAGACTGGTGAACATAAGTTTTTTCTTGATAATTATGTTTTTAACATTGCTTGCATTTTATTTTTGATCTTTTTGTCAACTAAAAACATTTGCATTCAACCTATCCACCTTCCAGTTCTATGTGGAAAATGGGGAGCTATCTTGCCAGATGTATCAACGCTCTGCAGACATGGGGCTTGGTGTTCCATTCAACATCGCATCATATTCTCTCCTGACATACATGATTGCTCAAGTTTGTGGTAGGTTTTAAATGCCTTACTCTAATATTTCCCCTTAGTCCAATGTTTATTGTGCACCTTAATACAAACCTTATTGGTTGTACTGTATATCAGTATTCTAGTTTAGACTTAATTTAATTTGGAACCATTTATTCTGCACTTTGATTTTCGTTTTTACGTGTAGCAATAAATCTTCCATGTTATTTGTCATACCGCACACACAAGTCTCGGGGCTATATGTTTTCGAATATTTGTCGCCCGCTAGTTCATTTTTGTACTAAAACGCGACAAATAAAAAAGAACAGAGGGAGTAGATATTTTTGTAACGAGTTGTGAATAATTTGTTTGCTGCAAGAATTTGTGATGCCATCTTTGTATGTTGTTTGTCCCTTCGTTTCTTCTGATGTTTCTTGTACCTAACTGATAGAAGCCAGTAGCATGTTTTCAACTCTAACCCTTTGTGTCTTAACTTTAACCTTTTGTGTCTTAATCTTGCAAGATCTTTCTCCTGGAGATTTTGTCCATGTTATAGGGGATGCCCATGTCTATAGAAACCATGTTCGAGCACTGGAGGAGCAAATTCAGAAGATGCCTAAACCATTTCCAGTGAGCCACTCCTAATAGAACTGTTTTGATGTTTCTTTTTGTTTACTTTCTGTGACCATGCATCTTCTAAGTTCTATGTGGGCCTTATGCACAGATTTTGAAGATAAATCCTTCAAAAAAGGATATAGATTCTTTTATGGCATCAGACTTCAAGCTGGTTGGCTATGATCCCCACCAGAAGATAGAGATGAAAATGGCAGTGTAATGGTAATATAGATATCCTATCATTTCTCCTGATGGATTGTCATTATCTTTTGTCATTACAAGTTTGCTTGCTCGCCGGTACAAAACAGAGTTTCTAGTTCTCGTTAGTATGCATTTTTGGGATTAATTTTATCTGTCAATTACATGGACGCTTCATGTTGTCATGCACTGGTCTTTTCATCGATTTGTCACTGTAGAGTGTGGAACTAGATGCATATAGGCAGCAAAATTTTGGTATAGTTGCTTCACGATTTGCTTTGTTAATTTTTGCAGGTGGCTTGGCTGGAGCCCCCCATCCTATGGACTCGGTGGATGTAATCAGTAGGACTGGTACTACATAAAAATTAACCGGACACCGCACTAGCTTGTTTTTGGTGATGGTGCTGAATGTTCAGTGGGAGACGTTTTCTCTGATTTATCAGTTGCGATTTGCGTACTATGGTCGCTTAAGTCAACTCTACAAAATCGGCTCCCTTTTATCTGGAGCCAGTTGATTACTCGATTGCGAGTGTGAGGGATGATCTAGGCATACCCTGTTGCAAGGGCCTACTGGGTGTGTGCCGGCCCCCATGAGGCTGTGACGATTGCGCCAGTCCAGTACCTCGTGAGAATTATGTAACCGAAGTTGCCGTGTACCTGGGAGAACTCCCGTACTGTTTGGTGTTTGATTGCCTATTTCACTTTGCAGTTTGGTCACAAGATAACGACTTGCTGGTAGGGTTTTGAGAACACATTCTGTTGCGTTTTTCTTGTGCTTTCTGGGGGGCAGAAAGCCTAGCGCCGTGCTTGCCGAAGTCGGGCTAGCGCTTGCACTTGCAGCGGCGGTGTACGATTTGGTTGGAGCGTGAAGTCTCAAGTGATCCTGCAACTGTCCTGTCAGTTAAACTCAAAGATGTTGGAAATTGTAGTACGATGCGGCCCCTGCGAGTTTTGTAGAGTTGACCCTCGTTCATTGTTTTTTTTATTCAAATCAAGTTTCATTAGGCCTGGATTCCTGGTTCCTCTTGGCTGGAGCCATGAGCCTTTGTCATCGCTCCTAGCACTGTGGATATTCGGAACTTTATAGCAACCATCGACTTCTGCCTTGCCAATCCAGACACGTTCCATGGATGGCCTGGCCGCTTGGGGGAGTGGGGATTGAGCAGGCACAGGCATGGTTGGGCGCCCTGCCGCCTGTTTATAGAGTATAAGCAGTTACTCTATTGCTCCCGGTCTACAGGGCAAAAAGGGACGTGGCTTTTAAGCACGTTCCCGTTACCGTTCCTTCGGTTCCTGGCGAAGGGTCACTACCTTTGCCTGTGTCTCCTGTTAGGTTGAGAACATGTATAAATACATTACTTTATTCAATGAAGAAAGACGCGATTTTTCATTTCTCAGTTTTCCAAAATACGTTATCAGCAATGTTATTCAATAAAGAACGACCTTTTGTGCCTCACGTGAATGTGTCTGGTTTCGAAGGGTGATTGATTATATTTAATCATCATGTGGGATTTATTCCATTGAATCACTCACCATTATCTATGACGATAATGTAGCATGTGTTGCTCAGATGCAACAAGGTTATATCAAAAGCAATGTTACCAAACATATTTCCCCTAAGCTATTATATCCTCATCAACTTCAACAAAGTGGTGAGATTAGGGTCATACAAACAAAGTAGTTGCATATTGTTTCTACAGTACCCAAGCCCATGAACCTATGGGGTTTTTTAAACCCGACCAAACCTTGTGCGTATTGTCATTTTATTTTATAAACAAACAGCAAACTTGTTATCTCCCTATTACTTCCTATTTTTTATCAAATGGTGAATGTATAAGTAGTTGGCGAGAGTGTTTCTTGCTTGATATTATAGTTTTTACTAGCGTTATATATGTGGTGGATGGATAACTTAGTGCAAGGTTACTTGATTATATAACTTATTATTTGTATTTCATTCTCTCTACTAATAATTTTTATATCAAATCATGAACTCGTGGTTTATCACATAAATTTTAGACCATGACCTCATTAATCATTACAATACTTATTGATTATGAGAAGAACAAACATATTGGAGATGAAACCCGCGAGTAACCCATGGGTACTCGCTAACTCGATGGGGTACCGGTTTTGGGATGGCAAAACCTAGTGGTTTTGTACCCGTTGCCATCTCTAGTCGTCTCCCTGTTCCCCTTACGATCCATCCCGCTTCATCCCATCCCTCTTCCCCGCACCCCTCTCTAACCTAACCGCCCCCCTTGCCATACGAGTGCCGTCAGCTCGAGCCCACCTCTCGACACGCTCCGCCATGCGCCACCTCGCTCTCTTACACCACAAAGTCACCCCTCGCGCGCCTGGTCTTCCGCACTGCTCTATCGCTATGGGTCGTGGCTAGATTGGATCCTACAACGTAACCCTAGAGCCGCCACGAGCTGCCATACATGGCCTCCTGCGAAGATGGCTTCGGCCTCCTCGATGACGATACACACCAGACAACAACACCCCCATCCCTTGCCCTCACCGTCTAGCAACTTGTGCCACCGCCACCACAGGCCACCATCCCTTCAGCTTCATTGATGCGGCTGAGGGGGCTACCGCCGCCGCTGGCTCTTTCAGCACATGCCTTGGAGGAGGGCAACCACCATGCCGAGCGTGGCAAGCCGGCACACCATGCCAAGTAGGGTAGCGAGCGCACCGAGGAGTTCAACACGATGGGGCGAGCATTGTTCCTACATCAGCCACAATAGAGATGAAGGAACTTGAGAAAAAATATTGTGAGGCAGCAGGGGTATTATATCTATCGCTGGTTATTTTACTTTAAACATAGATTGCTTGGAGAACTGAATGATTTTTCATGCATTCAGGTGTATTTGAATTCTTTATGGTTGTTGCTTCGATTATTCATACGCGGTCATATAGATTCAGCTAAAGAGAGGTTAACGACATTGTTAGATGCACTAAAGGCTGAGGTATTGACTCCTAGGAACATCTTTGAATACGTCGGGTGCATATATAACTAAACTGTCTATTGAGAATTTTACATATACAAATTAAAGCTAGGTAAGAAATTCTTTTGACTATCAGTTTGAACCTTTTTCAGTCTATATGGCATGTGGAATGGCTCCTTGACTTGCTTATATTGTGGGCACTATCAATATGAGTGAGCTAAAAAGTGCACATAATATGTTGGTATCATTGAAGTCGAGGTCAGATATGTTATGTATTGTGTTTTTATGAACACAAGAAGGTTTATTAATAGTTACTAAATCAGAAAAGCAACCTGATTGCATGGTCCGTTTAATGGACATGAATCAACAGCAAGCGATGCAGAATGCAATTAAGGTATGCAACTTCCTTTTTTAAAGTTCTCGTCACTTGCAATGTGTTACTCTAGTAAGAGTAAACATTGGCAGAACAAAGCAACCTCTACAACAATGAAGCTTTTTAAGCCCCAAGCAAGTTGGGGTAGGCTCAAGCTAAAACCAACAAGAGATACAAAAAAAGAACAAAAAAGGAAAAAGAAGGAGCGAGGTGGCAGACTTTGGCTCCCTGTCGGGTACCTTTTCCTTCTAGCGACTAGAGCAACATGCTGACTTGCTTTTACTGCGGTTGCGGTTGCGACCTAAGCATCATCCATCGTCTATATGTATAAGAAAAGGGAAATAGAATCGCTCTACTACGTAGGCTGTTGGGGGCCTTCGTCTTCCGAAGGTCCTCAAAAAACACGATTAACAATGTTTCTCAAGTATAATATATCTACAGGAACCTTCGGATTCGGAGTAAAGATGTACACAATATGAAAAGCGTGGTCAGGACGAAGGTTGAATCAATTTCGAAGCTACGCGCAGGGAAGCTTTGGCTCAGCAGCAGAAAACGGAATCAACTTAAAGAGGAAAAGACCGATCAATCCATGATAGTTGTGTCATGTTTATAGTTATTTGTTGAGGGCATGAATGTAATTTTACATAGGCTGCACCCTGTGCCTATAAATAGATGAACAGTACCCCCGTACTGTTCACACTGACTTGTATTCACTTGCGCGTCACACTTGGACTTTTGCCTTCTGTCAAGGCAAAGGTACAAATGTAATTCGATATTGTTCATGTTCATTCATGATGACATAACAAAGATATATTAATGATGTCATATGATTATTCATGTTATTTCTCATGTTTCATATGCTTATTCTTTCATTAATATATACTACGATGACGAAGGTACGTCCTTCATGACCTTCGTCCGAAAGATCATTATATCCTAATGGAGATAATGCTTCGAAGGACGAAGGGCCTTAACCATTAACATTTTTGTGTTGCCTTGTTCTTAATTCATAGCATTTGAGAACAAGTCCCCAACATTGGCGCCCACCTCCGGTGAACTCAATCGACCACCTTCGGCAAGCCGTGACATTCGTCATGCCGCCGAAGAAAACTTCTTCATGGCTAGGGGCTGCACTGCAGCCACTGGACGTCAATAAGGACACGCTGCACGAAGCTCGAACTCAAAAGAGGAAGGCTACAAGTCCAACACCCCCAGGAGGAGGAGTTGGACCAGGAGATAAGGGATCTCGAAGCTATCCATCAGCAGGTCGAAAGGAAGAGAGAGAAAATGCTTCGTCTTTCCGATCTATAGAAGAAGATCGATGAAGCTGCTGAAGAAATACGTCATCTTACTCAAGATGACCAGGGACCGAAGACCTCCACAAAGAGAGCTTCGTCAAGACAATTCCTACAATGATGATGATTGGTATGATGATTTCCCATCATGAAAATTTTTCTTTTTGATGATACTTCTCTATCAGCAGAATTGCAGGCCACCTCAGCTCCCCATGTATGATGGGCACTCGGATCCGAAGCAGTTCCTGATGAGCTACGAAGCAACTATATCTTCGTACGTGGTAATACCGCAGTCATGGCAAAGTCCTTCGTCATGGCAGTCCGAAGTGTGGCCCAGACATGGTACTCTTCTCTTCGGCCAGGGACAATCACGTCATGGCAGAAGATTAAGGACATGCTGGTCACCAGCTTTCAAGGGTTTCAAACGAAACCAGTCACTGCTCAGGCTTTGTTCCAGTGCACTCAAGACCATGAGGAATACCTTTAGGCATATGTCCGAAGGTTCTACATCTGAGAGCACAAGCGCCCATGATGCCCAATGAAATCATCATTGAGGCCATGATTAAAGGTCTTCGGCCAGGGCCTACGACTCAATACTTCGCCAGGAAGCCCCCCAGACTCTGGAGAAGCTGCTTTAGAAAATGGATGAGTACATCCAGGCTGACAATGACTTCTGCCAAAGAAGGGAGGAAGCTTATAGATTTTCTGAGATGACTAGGGGCTTCGGAGGAAGAAGCCACCCTAGGCATGTCAGATCAATCCACAGCTCCAGTCAGAACGATGACAAAGGAGGCCAGTTGCAGAGGCCACAGCACGGCTCACAATCTTTAGGACAGCAACAAAGCTCCTTTAGGTCACCAGCTCTAGGGGTCGAGGCAGTAGGGGCTTTCGGAGGAAGATATGGGGATCAGCCCAGGAAAATCTATTGCTTATTCTATGATGAAGACAAGGGCCACACGACAAGAACGTGTCAGATTACCATTCAAAAGCAAAAAGAGATCGCCGAAGCAGAAGCCTGGCAGAATCAACCGAAGCAGGTCTTACATACTGCTTCGTGCCACTCTTCCTACATACTAGAGTATGTGGGCAATCAACCTGCAACTTCTGTTTGCTTCGGCAAGCCATTCACAAGCTTCCTGGCCTCAGCTTCCACCGCCACCACCATGGCGTTTCGGCTGGAAGCTCGATAGTGGAGATGGCGGGGAGCGTCCGAGAGGAGCCAGAAAGTGGAGCACCACTTGCGCGTGAAGAAGGCCCACGACTCTCTACGGAGTTACTCGTCCGTGGTGCTTGGCCCTCACGTGGGCTACCCTTTGCGTAGAGGCACCAATGAGGATTAGTCAAGACCTTGCGTGGTTTCGGATACCTCGGTAAAAATACCGGCGTTATCCACAGGAGTTTGCATCTCTACCCTTACTCTTTACCTTTCGCATTTACATTAGGTACTTAAGTTTCAATCTCTCCTTTCTAGTTAGAATATTTAGGATTGGAACTTAGGTTTTGCGGTAGAGATAGCAACACTTAGACAAAGCCTAGTTTTCACATTCTAAATTGCTTATTTGCATATGTTTTGTTCTAGGGATTTATTTGTGGCCTCGTTTAGAAAGAAGTTTTTAGAAGTCCTAATTGTAGCATCCCAAAAATTCAAATCCTGAAATTTTCTCAAACTCACTCTAAATTCAAAATGAATTTTAAATTTCGTTTCAAAATGTTTGTTTGCGAGTTGATATCAATAAATAAAATATAGTGGTCTATATTCTCTCCAAAATCCTCCTCAAATATCCTACAAATATTTCCCCAGTGACCCCCTCAAATCTTTCCAGAAATATTGTCTAGATATTCCCCAGTGATCCCCTTCAAGTTCTTTCCAGAAATACTGCCCAAATATTCCACCGATATTTCTCCAAATATTTTCCTCCTGAGAAATACCTTCAAAATCATTTTTAAAGTCTCTACAAATATTTTCTCCATAATTTTCCTCATGCTCATACGTATACGTATGCCTCCGGTGTCATACGGTGAGCTCTACAAGCTAATTACACTTATACAAGACAAATCATGCTTATCTCCCACTAATCCTCTCATCCTCCCACTAATCCTCTCATCTCCCCCCTAATCCCCCACTGAGCCTATAAATAGAGGGGCAAGGGCCTCCTCTCAAGCCACCCCAAGCTATTTCATGGCAAACTCTCTCCCTCCCCCCACACGCCCACTCCACCTCGCACACAAGCACATACTAGCACAAGGATCGTTCGGTCGTTCTTTGATCGTTCGTCCACCTGTTCTTAGTTGTTCGTTCATTCGTCCGATCGTTCGATCGTTCATGGTTCGTTCATCCGTTCGTCCGATCGTTCGATCGTTCATCCGAGTCGTTCGATCGTTCGTCCGTTCGTTCGTCCAAATAATCTTTGTTCAGCCGTTATGCTGCCGAAATTCCGATCGTTCGTCCGTTCGTTCATAGTTCCTATTCATTGTTCATCGTTCGTTCATAGTCCCTATTTATCGCTTGTCCAAATAATCTTTGTTCAGCCGTTATGCTACCGAAAATCCGATCGTTCGTTCGTCCGATCATTTGATCGTTTGTCCGTTCGTTCATAGTTCCTATTCATCGTTCGTTCATAGTCACTATTTATCGTTCATCGTTCGTTCATACGAACTATTCACCATTACTATTCACCATCACCATTACTATTCATCGATGATATCTATCGTTACTTTTTCGTCGTCACTATTCATCGTTACTATTCATCGATCAATCGATCACCCCAAATTTCAACTACTCATCCATCATGCTGTCCAGTTCACCCAAGACCAGCCAGACCAATATTCCAGTCATACGAACTCCGATGACTGTGATTTTCCTTCAGTAAGAACTTCCCATATGGTCACCTATCCCAGGTTTCTCCAAGTTGAGCACGCTTAACTTTGAAATTCTTTCGAACCAGGCTCCCAAACTCAGATTCCAATAATTCTTGTTTCTAAATTCTTATCAAACTATTCCCTATCCAACCATGTCATCCCTTAAGCATGGTTCATATTCCAGAAAACTCCCAAAATACTCTCGTCTCATATTCTGCCTATAATTTCCCTGTTCAGACTAAGTCGAACGATTCATTCGTCACTATTCTCACCAACAGTGAACTCTACTGTACTACACCACACACCCAACTATAAATACACCCAGTCACCTCTCCTCTCCACACACTCAACACCCTCAGCCAAGGCAAACACCCCAGCCACTCAGTTACTCTGCTCTGCCGGCTACACGCATAGTGTCGCTTCGCCTCCAATCCACCCTCCTGGTAAGCACCTCCACTCCACCACCAAGTAATATCACAACACCACAAGACACAGATTCTACTCAAGACTCTACCCATCCATATATCGTCATTCTGACCACTATACTAAATATTTGTTGATATACTTGCTGGTTTGTATGTTTGCTTGTTCATGTTGCATAGTTATCGGAGCGAACGTGCCGTCTCGTGGAGGCCAGATCTGCAAGTCTATGCCAGGCGGTGGAGCCAGAAGCCAGTTCCGCAAGCTCTCACCCCCTTCGCCGGTTAAAGCAATGGCAAGCTCACTGGATCCCTTTGATGCATAAATTACCTATGTTTTTCAACTACAACTCTCAGCCTGTTATTTTATGCATGATATGATTTTGAGACAAGTTATTATGGCCACACAATCGCTTGCCGCAATCAATCTTTATACTCCTTGATATATTTGTTACAAATGATTTGAGAAAAGGTGTGAGTTTTCAAAAGAAAACCTTTTTCAAAATGGGTATGATGAAGGGTTTTCACCCTTATCACCCTTGAGCGGGATGATCAGGGACTCCCTGGTTTAGGGGAGGGCCTAAGGTGATGGCTCAACTGGTTTAGGTGTGAGCATGAAGGATTGTCCCTCTCACCTAAGGACCGGTTTGTCATCATTCCTTACCTATACTCTTATCAAGTACAACCACTCGAGACTGTATGGGCGGTCGCTCAATCTGAACTTGTACGGTCCAAACTCCAGGGTTATGATGGCTTGGGAGCACCGGGAGGATAAGGAGGAGGAATGTTTTGTCCAGTTTGGGCATGCTGGTGGCCTGACTCCTTCCGGTATAATCGATAAGGTAAGGACGTGCAAGGAAAGAGAGAGATTCGGCATTCGGATCTCACGACGGTGAGATTGCAGAAACTGGACTAGTGGGTAAATGTACACCTCTGCATAGAGTTTGAAAACCTATTCGAATAGTCCGCGTCCATGGATATGGATGAGTAATGGCATGGATTTGACAATTAGTGTTTTGTTTTCCAAAAATGCTTTTTGAAAAGTGGTTTAAAAGGTCTGGCGGTTGAGCCATGAGCTATGGTGGACGGGAAGTCCAGTAGCTGTTTCTGAAAATGAAAACCAGTGGGAAACTGTTGAGATACCTGGATGGTTTAGTCCAGGGGATTTTGTTCTATATTGAAAAACTTCCTGCTCCTTTGGGAGAGGATGTGCTTTGAAAAATACAAAATGTTTTACAAAATAACCCTGCATCAAATATTGCTATTTCTGCAAAATATCCTGAGCTCCACATACTCCATGCATTATTTCTAATTTCCCCATTCTATGGGTGAAGGTGGGCTGCTGAGTACGTAAGTACTCACCCTTGCTTATTTGTTGTTTTTCAGAGAAGAAGATCACTGATCAGGTAAGAGTTACGCCTGTTCCCAACCTTGCATGTCTGTTGGACCGCTGATTTGCTTCGCTGCGTATATCGGGCTGCTTTAGCCCCACTCTGATGATATGTCCCGAGTTGTGGACCAACTCTTAAAGTTGATCGCCATCTTTATAGGTTTGTCTCGTTTAAGCAG